>PRKT01001012.1:86183-155930 GCA_003671525.1 Saccostrea glomerata | reverse complement strand
AAATATTTTATAAGACTTTCATCTTATGGGGATGGTCTTTCATAAGAAAGAACCCATACTTTATCTCAATTTCATTAACGAGGATCTAAGGTTGGTTAAGATTGTTATGATGGTCACTATGCTTATTTTCATTTGGTAGGAAAATCCTTATCAGTTTGTCATTTTCTCGAGATTTGGCTATTCTGATAATAAATGTAATAAAAGTTAAAAGTACGTGGTAGGAAATATAAAGATGGGAAAGAGTTGTGCTTCTGTGAACAGAACGCTACAGATCGTGTCACATGACCGTCTGGATCACGTAATTTGCTCATATCATACATAACTAGTAACAATAGTCTGGGAAGGTCGAAAAAAAACCCACTCAATTCGACCCTCTCGTTTTTGTCCATTATTACCTACTGAGGTTAAATGATTTATTAATTCTTAGCTTTATAAACCAAATATTAAATAACTGTTGGGATTCAATGAACAATGAAATAAAATATTTTTCTTTGTTGGGATAAGCATAATAATATTTGCTTTTCTAAGACTTGTTTTTCAGATATTATGAAATAGGATAAGTGATTCGGGAAAAAGGGCAACATCAAACCAAATAGTTACTTAATTAAGTATATTGATTTAAAAAATGTGAAATTGTCAATTATCCCATTTTTCTTTTGTCAAGTTAACTATCTGACAATTTGAAGTCATTGTAGGCCGCAAAATTGCCTTATAGAGAATAATCCTTTATAATAAGATGTACTTGACAAAAACAGCAAAAGATCTTAGAAGAGCAAAGAATTGCGAGAGCACAACGTCAGATTTATATGCAAATTTCTTAATTATTAGTGGTCTTGTTGTTCAAATTTGTGTTCATCAGGTAGGAACCATAATCAGGAACCCACACTAAATTTTTCATGACATTAAATTGCCAAGGTTTAGGGGACATGAATAAAAGGAGGGACGTCTTTAAAATTTTAAAAGAAAAAAAATTAAATGTTTATTTCCTTCAAGACACACACTTTGTCACAAAAGATGAAAGCATGATAAAAGCATTATGGGGATATAAGGCTTTTTTTAGTTCATACAAATCAAACTCACGGGGAGTTGCTACACTTATCAATAATAACTGTGACTTGACATTGATTAATGAATATAAAGATGACAATGGCAATTATCTTATTCTAGATGTAGTAATAGACAATCTTCCTTTTTTGTTAGTGAATATATATGGACCAAATCAGGATACACCAGCCTTCTATACAAAGATTTTAAATATGATACAAGAATATTACTCATCACAATATATGATTATAGGTGGTGATTTTAATTTAATTTTAGATAAGGATTTGGATTCAATGAACTATAAAAACCTAAATAACCCTAAATCAAGAATGGAAGTATTAAAGATGATAGAGATACTAAATTTAAAAGATATTTTTCGTGAAAACAATCCAAATTTAAAAAGATTCACTTGGAGAAAGAAAAATCCAATAAAACAGGCAAGACTTGATTATTTCCTAATATCAGAATCGTTACTAAATTTGGCCCCTTATGTAAAATTTGAAAATAGTTATCGTTCAGATCACTGTCCAGTTGTAATGGGTGTTAAAACAAATGAATTTTTGAAAGGAAGAGGGTTTTGGAAATTAAATAACTCTTTATTAGCAGATAAAGAATATGTAAATTTGATAAAAGAAAAAATTAAAAATATTAAATTACAATACGCCTGTCCTATCTACAATTTTGATAACATTGACCATATTGAAAATGATAAAATTCAATTTATGCTAAGCGATCAATTATTTCTAGATACATTATTGATGGAAATAAGAGGAAAATCAATTTCTTATTCAACTTTTAAGAAAAAGAAAATAACTGAAAAAGAATTGCAATTAGAAAAAGAAATCTTTATACTGGAACAGAATTTGTCACAAGAACATGCTGAAGAATTAGAAAAAAAACATGAAGAATTAGAGAATATTAGAAAAATAAAATTTAAAGGCCAATGTATTAGAGCAAAAGTGAAATGGATAGAAGAGGGAGAAAAACCTTCAAAATATTTTACCAACCTTGAGTCTAGAAACTATCAGAGTAAAGTTATACCTAAAATTGAAAAGGAAGATGGAACTATAATGACTGACCAATTTGATATTTTGAATGAAGTTAAGCTGTTCTATGAAAATTTATATAAAAGTAAAGAGAATGTAGAATCAGGAAATATCCATGAAAAATTAAATATGTATGATGTGCCGAAATTAAACAAAAAAGAATCAGAAAGTCTCGAAGGCCCTTTGACTAATTCTGAAGTTTTGAATTATTTGAAAATTATGAAAAATGAGAAAAGCCCTGGACCAGACGGGTTCACCTGTGAATTTTTCAAATTTTTTTGGCAGGACTTAGGTGCTTTCATTACAAGAGCAATAAACAACTCGTATGAATTATCACACTTTACTGAACCAAATAAATTAGGTTTAATAACTTGCCTACCAAAACCAGGAAAACAAAAACAATTCTTAAAGAACTGGCGCCCAATCAGTTTATTGAATGTGATTTATAAAATAGCCTCAGGCTGTATTGCTGAACGATTAAAAACTGTGTTGAATAAATTAATCAATAAGGACCAAACTGGCTTTTTGAAGGGAAGATTCATAGGTGAAAATATTAGACTAGTTTATGATTTAATGAATTACACAGAACAAAAACAGATTCCAGGCTTATTAATGTTAATTGACTTTGAAAAAGCTTTTGATACTATATCATGGAAGTTTATATACCAAACATTAGATTTTTTTAATTTTGGGGAATCCATTAAAAATTGGATACAAACATTTTATAATGGAATCAAATCATGTGTCATACAGAATGGAATTTCCTCTGATTACTTGTTCCCACAAAGGGGATGTAGACAGGGGGACCCAATTTCACCATATCTCTTTCTACTATGTGCTGAAGTTCTTGGGATTCTCATTCGAAATAATAAAGACATAAAAGGAATTGTAATTGATGGGGAGGAATATAAACTTTCACAATATGCTGATGATACTTCAATTATATCTGATGGATCACCACAGTCTATGGATGGTATATTAAGAGAGCTTGATTATTTTGCAATTGTATCTGGACTAAAAATTAATTTTACAAAAACAAAAATGGTGTGGATCGGTAGTAAAAAATTCTCTAAAGAAGTCTTTCATCACTCGAGATGGAAGTTAGACTGGAATAATTCTACTTTTGATCTTCTTGGTGTAAAGTTTTCTATTAATTTAGATGAAATGATTGAACTGAATTACCCCCCAAAATTAAATGAAATAAAGCGATTGATAAAACAATGGCAATTAAGAAAACTGACTCCCATTGGTAGATTAACAGTGATTAAATCCCTGATTATACCAAAGATGAACCATTTGATATTGACTATTCCAAACTTCAATAAGGAATTGCTCGATGAATTTGAGAAAGACCTTTATTACTTTTTATGGGGTAGTAAAGTCCATAAGGTTAAGAAGAGTGTTATAATCCAAGACTATAAAAATGGGGGGTTGAAAATGATTGATTATATGGATTTCTTATGTGCATTAAAATCAACATGGATTCGAAGACTAATCTACTCAGACACGAAATGGTTAAAACTTTTTGAATCAGAATTAGGAATGAAAATTGAATCTCTTTGGGTAAGAGGTTTAGATTTTATAGTTAAGATGTGTAATAAAATAAGCAACAAATTTTGGAAAGAGGTTTTACTTAATTGGGTAAAAATCATTGACTGCAGTGGTAGTCAAAAAACAAGTAAAACTCAAATTCTTCATGAACATACAGCTGTATATGTTTTAATCCAAGAATGTAAATAAATGATTTCTCTGTATTTTTGAAAAGCTATTTTGATGCAGGCTTTGTTTTCATAAGAGATTTGTTTGACGTTGAAGGAAAATTTATAAGCCTCGAGTACCTCAATAATCTGAATGTACAAACTAATTTTGTAGAATATACCGGTTTAAAAATAGCCGTTAGAAAGATATTGAAAAGTATTGATATTGAAAAAAGAGAAGAAAGTAGACCTTTTATCCCAAATTCAATTTACATTTTTATAAAAGCACAAATGGTTGTAAAAATATGTACAATATACTCATCAAGAAGAATGGGAAAATAATGGAATATCTTTTGGTGAGTTAGAATGGAACAAAATATTTGAACTACCATTTAAGGACGACAGACCTAATTCGAAATTTCGCGCCACTGCGCAGGACGTCGCGCATCTGCCTTGAATCAGATTGACGTAATTATGTATTGCTAAAGATGATTGATATACATTTTTTAATGTTTACAAAGAGTTTCATACCTTTAGTCCCAATTCAAAAATATTTTACACAATTCGATTTACATTTATTTCTTGATTCTATAAGTAAATGATTATTTTACGACATTTGCCATAAGCGCATGGCGAGTAAACAAAAACGTGTTCACGGTGTTGTGAACTGATTTTCCTGACTCGCCGGTTAGGCTGGCTTTGTTCATTTGAAGCTTCGTTTTCAATTAAAAAATGAAGTGCAGCAAGTACAAACATCTTCATAAACTACGGCCAAATGTACGACCCCTGCCTCTCATTATCGATAAGATATTAGAGCGGATTCTGGACCGTGGCCTGAGACAATAAGTTCAAGTTGATGTTTCTGATGGAGATGAATTGTAAGGAAAGATCTTTTTTCTGAATAATGTCTGTTACGATGCCTTTTCGTCCTAAAGATGAACTAAACATGCATGATGCTAAATGAACATTAAAGTGTTTGTAAATGAAGGAGAAAACAAGAGCTCGGAATGCCAGGACCTAACAACTGCCTAAGCTTGAAATTTCTGATGTTATAACAACACTATTCAGTATTTCATTTGGAACAGGTAACCATATTTAGATTTTTTTTTAGGCTAAATGTTGCATTTATTCATTATGTTTTATTATTATTGTTGAATATATTTCTTTAAATGCATCTTTAGGGCTATGTAAGAATGTTAAAGATTTTGGATGCAATTGCAATAGGTTGTAAATGTTAAGCAAAACACCTTATTAGAGCAGCCGAGTTAATTTATAAGCATACTTAATTCTCAAAGAATATCTCAACCAAGCTTAAATATAAAGCCATGCAGATAAACCTGGCTATTAAGTATTTACCTGCTTAGAGATGAATCAAGTAAAGTACCAGCAATGTTGAAACAGGCTGATCACTTTATTTATTTTGTGCTAGTTTCATTCAATCATTGATAAAATTTTTCTATATAGCAATGAAATTAAACTAGCAAACTTCTTTAAAGATTTATCAATTTACATGTGTGCTGTTGGTAATTCCCCTGTGTTACCAACATGTAATCATTAGAATCAAGTATGGCAGTATGCTATCTTATATGTCATATACTGCATAATCCATGTTAACCGCCCCTGTCCCTATAAGCGCCCCCGTCTTTTTCAATTGTCAGGAAATAAGGGCCCTCTGGCTATAAAGTGATTAAAATCAACAAGAATTGTATCAAAATATTGAAGAAAGTGAAAATTAAACTTATCTATTATCCAATATTTCAAAGGTAATGAATAATTTAGCATAATTTGGGTGGATTATCTTCACTTTAAGCAAAGTTAGACATTATTTTATTGGTTCCTTGTATTTAATTATTTTTTTTTTCAAAAGATTTTTTAAAGTTAAAATATGACATTGAATATCATAAATAGAGTACCAAAAAACCGCCCCCTTTTTACAATTTTCTAAGCGCCCGGGGCAGTTAATAGGGATTATACGGTATTTGAACCCTTGAATCATTTGTTTTAATGCAAAAAGTTGTTGAATTATTAGTTGTGTATCATTCATAATTGTTTCCTCCAAAAAAAGATAATAATAAGTTGCCTTCATCTTTTACAGTACATGCACTCGCGGCTTTAAAAAATTAACAACTCAAAACTGAATCACACTGATAATACTATTTTATACAAATTTAAGATGCATGTACGAGGGTTGATCCAAAAGTAATGTCACTGTGTCAATATCTTTAATATTTGGCGTCTTATTATCAATTATTATATACCAAAAATTGCATAACAATAAATCTAATCAAAATTGAAATTTTCATTGAATAATGCTATATTAAATTTATTTTATAGACGTTTAAAATATTAAACATAGGAGGTGTCGCCGAGTCACAACTAAACGTCACGTTTTAAAGTGTAAATTGTTAGAATGCAAAAAGACAAACGCCTTAAAAAGCATCTAAAAAGCTTCTAATCGCCCAATATGTTAAAGGACAAAATTTTTCGACAATTTCTAGTCTTCAGTTAAAAATAAAACGACATCATTGCTTTTTGATCATAAACATTGTTAGTTTAATCTGTTGTATTAAACAATGGAAATGTCGAAATAGAGAATAACCGCTGAAACGAGCTGTGATGCAGTTTTGCAGTTTTGCTACAAAATGGGGAAATCGCCCGTAGAAACAGTTACGATAATAAATCAGACATACAGAGGAGATAATGCAAATAAGATACTTGTATATAGATGGTTTCTACGATTTTTAGTGTGTCATGGGTCACTGAATGATCAACAAAGGACAGAAAGGCCGAAAAAGGGAGGTCGGGGAGAAATTTTCAATGGTGTCTGATGTTGTCCAAAAAGAGAGACGGTTAGACAGTTACAGCGATATGAGAAACTTTAAGCTTGTATCATGGTACTATTCAAAGAATTTAGACATAGGACTGAATTATATATAGACTGAGTGTACAATGGGTGCCAATAATACTTATAAAAAGAGAAATATATGTGAATTTGTTCGTAAATCTCAATTATTTATTAATGAAACAAAGGGGGGGCGTTCAAGAGTATGACGGCGCGTATCCGTCATTTGACGTTATTTAGGTGCGGCGACTACCGTAATTGCACTTTGTATATAATTCGATATTTTGAAAATTATGAATCATTTTAATCTGAATTTTTCAGGACTGATTTATAATAAATATAGCTTCAATCATGTATAGTTTCGTTGATTTACGTCCACTAGTAGCAATTTTATCGAAGTAGTGACATTACTTTTGGATCACCCCTCGTACATGTATGTAGATCACAATACTCAAATGTATTTTGCATTTCAAATTTAATGTTTTATTTTTTTACCACAGAAAAAATCTGCAGACTGAGATACTTGTACTGAGGAAATACCTGCTGTTGAAGAAAAAACCCAAGACTTGTTTAGGTATGTTTTTGAAGTCTTTTAAAATGAAAACTTCACTCATGACTTTTTCAAAAGGGAGATAAATGTTAAAAGTCATTCTCCTATTCTTTGTACACTGACAATGCTGATTAATCATATGCTTTATTAGGGTGTGAATATTAATTTTTATTTTGAGTCTTTCAGTTTATTCTAATTCATATATTTTTTATGTGCCCCAATCGATAGATCAGAGGCATATATTGTTTTTGTCCTGTCTGTTGTCTGTTTATCTGCTTGTCTGTCTTTTGTCAACTTTAACCTTAGGCATAACTTTTAACAGATAGAGACTTCATATCTGGTATGCATAATCCACTAATTAAGTTTTCAAAAGACACCAAGGAAAATGACCCCTAGTTTGACCTTGACTGTGACCCTTAAAATAGCTTTTCAAATCTTTGTTGCCTCTGGGCACATAGTATTTTTTTTTTTTATTTTACCTTTGCTAACAAAATGCAAAAAATTGTGTACACTTGATATTGATTGATTTAATGTTATTTATTTATCTGAATATCACATAGTTTTTTGTGTGTGTGTATTTCAGGTAGAAACAACAATATGCAGATAGTTCAAATTGCTGCATTTATTGGAGCACCCATCGTCGTCGGGAATTTTTCTTGAATTTCCAGCATTTCCAAAAATGCACCTTGCAGGCATGGATTGATTGTTGTAGCATAACACATGTTACAAGATTATTTAACCCTGATGAGAAGTCACAAGATGCAGTGAATGACACTTGGGAGCAATGAGGAGTGAGGGTTCTTTAGTGTGCCAATGTCTGTTGTTCCAACCTTTACTCTCTCAACCAAAAGACCTCCAACTTTACAGCACCAGAAATATGATTAGCCACTGGGAAAATTTTTACAAACTTTTCATATGTAACAATATTGCAAGTTTTTAGTGTTGTTCTACATGTAAACAGCATGTACATCATTTTTATGCGCCCGGATCGAAGATTGTTTTTGTCCTGTCTGTCTGTCTGTCTGTTTGTCTGTTTATCTGTTTGTCTGTTTGTCTGCAAACATTAACCTTCACTATAACTTTTGAACCATGAATAGTTGAGACTTCATATTTGATATGCATACTCCACTAATTAAGTTCTTTCAAATGACACGAAGATCAGTGACCTTGTGACCTTGACTGTGACCTGTATGCTAAAAATAGTTTTTTTCTGCAAACTTTAACCTTTTCTATAACTTTTGAATAATAAAAGATAGAGACTTCATATTTGGTATGAATACTCCACTAATTAAGCTTTTTCAAATGACATCAAGGTCAATGACCTTGTGACCTTGACTGTGTCCTATATGCTAGAAATAGCTTTTTTGAACATTCACAATAACTTTTGAACAAAGAAAGATAGAGACTTCTTATTTAGTATGCTTACTCCACTAATTAAGTTCTTTCAAATGACACCAAGATCAATGACCTTGTGACCTTGACTGTGACCTATATGCTAAAAATATGTTTTTTAACTTTGTTGCGCCGGGCGCATAGTGTTTCACAAACACATCTTGTTTAGATATACAGATGTTTTGAAATAATTAGGAACTCTAGTTAGTGTACGGTTAGTTTAACCCCACATGTATATATGTTATATCTCATAAAAAAAAAACTAGTTAAAAAAAAATCAAAGTCTGTATATAAGGTAACAGCAAATACATGTAGCTATTTAAAATGATTGAGTGAAATCATTATAAACAAACATATACAAGTAAAATATTTTTGTATAGTAAATTTCATCAATACATCTATTTGATACCCAATGGTACTGTTTGATACTCCATAGTTAAATCTATTATACCTGTCATCATTTTGTCCTGAAATGTGAAATACTTTATTAATAAAGTATTTTACCTGTGTGTGAAATTCTTATACTTTTACAATTATAGTAGCCTAGACTCAGAGTATAAATAACACAGGTGCATTATTGTCAAAATTTGCGAAAGCATTCCAAGATTACAAATTGATAGATATTTCAGCTCGTGGGGGGGGGACACAATAGGAAATCAAAGTTTTACCTAGAAATACAAAGAAACAAGATGTGTTTGTGAAACACTGATGCCCCTCGTATGGCAACATAGCAAAGATTAAGCTTTTCTTAAATTCAAATTTAATTAATTGGTACCAAGAGTAGGGTATTCTCACTGGAAAACAATTGTGAAATTTGAAAGTAAGGCAATGTTAAAGTTTTTTTTTAAATAAGTACAAAAATCTCCAAGATCAAGGTCAAAAGGTCAATGTAATTACATGTAGTATCAAATGAAAGGTCTTGCCACATAGAATACTTATGTAGAGCATGAAAGCCCTAGTCCTAACCGTTCAGAAGTTATGGCCAACGTTCAATTTTTAAAAAGTAGGTCAAACTCCAATGCCAAAGTCAAAGGGTCAAAGTTCTTGTTATCAAATGAAAGGTCATGTCATGAGGATCAAATATGTAAAGTATGAAAGCACTAGCCCTAACTCTTTAAAAGTTATGGTCAAGGTTTGCTTTTTTAAAGTAGGTCAATCTCAAAGGTCAAGGTCAAAGTTCTTGGTATCCATTGAAAGTCATAACTCCAATAAATTAAAAGTTATGGGCAAGATTAAAGTTTTTGTGGACAGAGGGACAGCTAGACAGGAGGACGGACACGACAAAAACTATAAACCCCCGAAACTGCGTTTATGGAGGCATAAAAATCTTAAGGTAGTAATAGTTGTACTGGTTCAAATGGGGGCGCCAGGGGTTGGGCTGGACCATAATGTGTGAGGGGGTTTCAAATGAATAAATTAAAAAAATATCTGCTCAATAACAGCAAAGCCATTTGTTATATTGATATGGAAGCATCATCAGGTTGTTTAAATTCAAGCCCCCCCCCCATGTAAACTCTCAATACTGAAGTGTGATTTTTGCTTCTGTTTCTCTAGCCAGTGTGCTAAGATGAGCAATTTTGCCCATGAGCCTTTTGTTTTTCTGTACTATTTTCGTGATGAATGCATCAGTATTTGACTATTTGATCATATACAGTAAAACACGCATATAACGAAAAATCAAAAACACCTATCTTGAAACAGTCCCTTATACTTAAACTTTTACTATCTATGCTTATCTTTAATTTGGCAAACACTGTATCAGGTACAAGTATCTTAGTTAATTACAGGTATGCTAAGAAAATATTAACTTTTGAAATAATCAGGCTTTCAGATATTGATTCCCATGGGACGTGGGTCAAAAAAATCGAACTTTGAAACAATTCCTAGAGTATTATACGCATTTATTTCACATAAATCCTACTTTATCACCATCCCTAGAGTTTTAAACACTTTAAATTATTATCTTCATTTAGTGTAAAAGTAAATTGAAGAATAAGGAAATATAAAACGACACAATTTATTTTGCCAAGGTATTTTTTAATGAAAATTTCCCCCCAAAATATGCCATTCACCAGAGTTTGACACACCCCCTTAAAAATCTAGGCCGATGACCTATTTATTTTTTGGCATTATTTGCTACTAAATTATCGTGTTAACATTGTATCTTAATATAAACAAAAATTCTATTGCAGGATTTTTTAATCATCACTTTTATACCACAAACTCGCATTTTCCCATTACTTTCCATAGTAATCATCGATTTTCGTTGCCTACTTTTGAAACGCTCCCTATTAAAAATCTATATCGATGACAATATATTTTTTTCATTGATTTTAACTCACAAAAAGTCACTTTACCTCATATTAAAATTTGAGTAAATTTTCTATTGTAGAAATGAATTAGGTCCGTCGTCGTTAAAGTTACAAAAAAGGCACAATTTCAGTGGATGCATTTTCAAATCCTGCACAGGATTATTGCAACAAATAAATACCTTTATAAACTTAAACTAATTGATTCACCTATTTGCTCATTTTGTAAACAAGAAGTTGAAACAATTGAACATTTTTTTTAATGTTTCTGTGTAAAAAGAATATGGTGTCATATAGAGAAGTGGTTTATAAAAAACTTCCATTTTACTATTAATTTTGATAGAAAAGATATACTGTTTGGAAAATACAACAATAAAAACATGTATAGATTACACAATATAATAATACTTACTATTAAACAATTCATTTTTGCCAGTAGGTTTAAAAATATGCCTAAAGGAAGTATAGTAATGCTAGAAAAAATAATTGTAGATAGAATACTGGTTGAAAAGGCTATTCTTTTAAGAAATTGTAAATTTTCAGAATATGAAAAGAACTGGAAAATTATTTGTGATATGATATAATGTTCTTCAAATTTATACTCAAATGTACCAATATGGTAAAATAGTGAAAACTGTTCCCCCACCTCACTTTGTTTTCTTTCCTCACCCCTCCCCTTTGTTTATTTTTTTTGTATATAAAGCTTTCACAATGAAGATTCATAATATACATGAATGTCATATATCTTATGCAGCTTTATGAAATGAATTTGTATTTAGCATTTACCAAAGAGAATTTGTATAAAGTATATAATATAAATTATATGGAAGAAAAATTATATAGTATATGTATGTATTTAATGTAAACAAATCTATTGTACATAGTCTGTAAAGGTGAAAGCAAAAAATAAATTCTATGAATTAAAAAAAAAAATCATGACAGCGTCCAAACCCGCACACTCTGAAGAGAAAAGAAGTTTTTGGGGATAGAAAGAAATTTATTTTTTATATAAACAAAATTCGCCAGATCTTTCGTCTTTTGACTTGTTTAATTTTCTAAACTTGAAAAAACGCCTTTATTTCAGAAGGTAGAAACGAGTCCAGGACATTATAAAATCTTTCACTTTAGTACCCAAAATGAACAAAAAACAATCAGAGATTGGATAAAAAAAATACGGATATGTGTTTAAAAAAAAAAAGAATGTTGAGTTGAATCATTAAGACTAAATAATTGAAAAGCGTCATTTGCTTCTATCAGAGCAACGAGAACATTATTTATTGAACAGTCCTCGTACGAGTTCATGAAATGACGTATTCGTAGTTTAGCGCATTCAAAAGGCATTGAAGGGTTGACCTAATCATGAATTAGCACTGCACATATTTATGCAATATATTGTATTTATAAATAATCTCATTCTGACGTACCCTTGAATTACAATGTAGTGCCTAATCCGCAAAAATATGAAGCCAGCTTTTTTAAGTACACATAGAGTTTATTTAGATTGATTGATTGATTATTATTGTTTTACACCGAGTCGGCAGTATTTCAGCCATATTTCGGCGATTAAATTACGTACTCAGCTATGTTAAGGACCGATATGGAAAATGTGACCTTTTCATCGATTTCATGTATTACTTCTTAAAAAAATTGTAACAAAACAACTTAATACTTGTAGAAAATGCAATATAGCCATCAATAATGGATAGGACTGGGCCGTAATTATTTTCAGTTGTATCGCACGTATCAGCTGTTTGTCACGTGACTTGTATAAAAATAGAATTGTTAACCTGATTGTAGGAAACGGTGGTAGTGCAAGGGAATGCGCTTGTTTTTCAAGAAACAAATTGATATACATTAAAAGAGGTTTATTTCTTCTACCCAAAAAGTGCTGGGAGCTAGTCAGTACTGTTTGTGAATTACTTAAGATTTTGCCGGAAATACTTATGTAGCTAAAAAATTCCACTTCGCTTAAATTCTGTTATAAATAAAAGTAATGTTATGCAGACAAGGATCAGCTCCCAGCACTTTTCAAAATATACTCTATATAAGCAATAAATATTCCAAACTTCAGCTCAAGCTAGATAGTCTATGCCCTTGCACTTTTGATGTAAATTACGAATACGTTCATCGTTTTAGCAATATTGTCTACTTTCCTTATCCCTGTGCAGCTTCAATGCTACAGGATAAATTCATATTCTATACACATTGTATTTAACAAATTATTATCTTTTGGTTTTAATGATTAGTTTAAAAAATTACCAATGATATAATATTTATTTAAGCATTCTTGTATTTATAAAATGGTCATTCTAGTCCTCTGGATCAACTGTGTTGCGTCATGTCACAATGCTGATGACGTCATATTTGACAAAAGACTTTCTTCTATTACTCGACTGTATTGCTATCAAGTATTGCAATTTTAGAAGATTTTATAAATAATCGATAAAATAAATGCATTCAACTTGTTATTTACTCATGATCATGTTGTTAATTAATTTTTGTGGCTTGTTGAATTTCAATGAAATCACAATTAAACTTCATATACAACGTACAAGGAATGTGAACTCTGACCTTCCTTAACATAGCTGAGTATGATCATTTTTAAATTTTTTGGGTTTCTCTGGTGGCCCAAAATGAGCCTACTTTTTTTTCGAAAACCAGAGAAACGATCTTTTTCGTGCCAAGGAGGGAGTTTATTTAGAGAAGTCAGATTCTACAACCTGGCAAGGACGTTTGAATCCAGAATTTTTTGCTATGTGATGAAAGCTTATACACATTGTTGGCAACAAAACCAATCGATGAGATGAGAAAGTAAAATATTGAAAAATTTAAGAAAGCACTATACTGCATTACATATTTAGAAGCACACCCTTTAATTAGTATGAACACATTTCACAGTATTTGTAAATGGTAAGGAAGAAAAACCATCTGAAGTGGAATCACATTCCATGGAGGATTAAAGATCCCATACAAAGACGGTCAAACCGGTCGTGTGAATTTATTATGATCAGAATATCATGGAAAAAATCTGTTAACATTTTCGTGCAAAAATAATAAAATAACAATTGGTATGAAAAACGCCATTCAGGATTCGACTCAATGATAAATTGTTTTTGCTGACAAGGTCATTGTTTCGACTATAGGTCTAAGGAAATGATTACTTTAAACGAGACTGCTGATATCGTTAATTCATCTCCTTGTTTGTCATTAATTTACCTCGTTTTAGATACATTAAACATATATTATATAGAACATGTTATTGCGTATCTAATTAATTGAGATATATCAATCCATATGCAGGTGGTAAAAGTATACTGAGCAATTTCGTAATTATTAGTTCACCTGAGCTGAAGGCTCAAGTGAGCTTTTCTGATCAAAATTTGTCCGTTGTCTGTAGTCGTCGTCGTGGGCGTTGTCGGCGTCGTCGTCGTCGGCGTAAACTTTTCACATTTTCATCTTCTCTTCAGGAACCACTGGGCCAATTTCAACTAAACTTGGCACAAAGTATCCTTGGGTGACGGGGAATCAAGTTTGTTCAAATGAAGGGCCACGCCCCCTTCCAAGGGGAGATAATTATGACTTTGTGAAAAATTTATGGCATTTTTAAAAAATCTTCTTCTCCAGAACTGCTGGTCCAGGAAAGATGAAACTCACGTGGAATCATCCTCAGGTAGTGTAGATTCAAGTTTCTTCAAATCATGACCCCCGGGGCAAGGATGGGGCCAAAATGGCCGACCCTAGTTTTACATAGGAATATATAGGAAAAATCTTTAAAAATCTTCTTCTCCAAAACCACTGGACCAGAAAAGATGAAACTCATGTGGAATCATCCTCAGATAGTGTAGATTCAAGTTTGTTCAAATCATGACCCCTGGGGCAAGGGTGGGGCCAAAATGGCCGACCCAAGTTTTACAAAGGAATATATAGGAAAAATCTTTAAAAATCTTCTTCTCAAGAACCACTGGGCCAGGAGAGATGAAATTCATGTGGAATTATCCTCAGGTAGTGTAGATTCAAGTTTGTTCATATCATGATCCCCGGGGCTAGGGTGGGGCCAAAATGGCCGACCCAAGTTTTACATAGGGATATATAGGGAAACCTTTTTAAATCTTCTTTTCAAGTACTTCAAAGCTATGATTTGTGATATTTATATGGAATCATCCTCAGGTAGTGTAGATTCAAGTTTGTTCAAATGATGAACGCCTGGAGGGGGGGTGGATTAAATTCAAGCCTGCTGTGCTCAGGTGAGCGCTGTGGCCCCTGGGCCTCTTGTTAGTAATTGCTATGATTAAAGCCTAGTTATTATCTTGGAAAATGAACAGTCCGTGTATTTGTAATCCTGTTGAGAAGTAAAACATGTACAGTAACCTGAACTCCATTCTTGAGAACTAACTAACTTTACCAGGAAGTTAAATATAATACATGTATATATGTATGTATACATATGTATGTATACAAATATGATACATGTATACATGTAAATATTAAAGATAAAAATGAAAGAAAAATGTGTCTTTATTTTAAGTAAGATTATTTTTCTACAATCTTTTTAACATATTAGTTCTCAATTTTACCTTAAAGGGCTACTCAATAAAGTAAAATAAATTATTGATTAAACATATGTGCATCTCTTAGACAGAAAAAAGACAAAATCAATGTAGATTATGCAGCATTGTTAAGGCTTGAAAAAGGGGGCGGGGAGTAATTTATACGGAAAAAGTTTACCGTGACGTCACACAAAATGATGACTTTATTGATTTCTCATAATACCTGAAAATAAAATAATTTGCAACTTTAACTGTATTAGCATAATAAACAACAATATAACTTATCAATGCTTTTAAAAAAGTTGCTAGTTAAATACCATGTAGCTGGTTATAAACAAAACACTGATCGCGATGAACTTGTAAACATGACGTCATATTGGTAAAATGACGTATTTCATGTGCTGTGAGAAGCAGACTGAGGAATTTTTTAACAATGAAAAATGTGTTCTATTATTGAACGGAATATTATTAACAGGTTTTAAATAGTCGATTAATACCAATGAATATCCCCTGTTTAGAGCGATTATTAAGGTAGAATGGGATATCTCCATGTTATGACGTACTTCCGTTTGAAATATTGTTTTGATTTGCATGAGCGCTTATTATCGGGTCAAAAATTGTAGATACACCGTTTAAAAGAACAAACTGTAGCTAATTCAATGCAAGTTCACATAAGTCGGCATTTTTTGCTAAAGTAGACAAAAAGTATATAACTTTACTTTAAATTGTACTATTGACATTTAAAAAGCAATCTCTGTAAATCATGTAGATTGAACATTGCAGCTTTTGAACACTATTAATGAAAAGCTGTCTTTCAATTGTTTAACTGTCCACTACCCCAGGTGTTCGATGAGGCATGGATAAGTATGAGGACTTCACATTGTGGTTAATAATTACCAATCAATTATCACGTTAACCAGGACCCGGTCGTCTTTGTTATTGAATTCAAGAATTAACTGTTTGGTCAGAAATCAGCTAGCTGTTGGATATAGTCCGAATACTTTTAAATGAATGTCATGGCTCGATCTGAATGAGACACGTTTTGAAAGCGATTGTCCAGGCATTGTCTTCAAAACAGTTCTAAGTTAAAGACTACCAGCGAAAGAAAGTGCAATTTTTTTTATATCGGTGATAAAATGCTGAATCATTTCTTAAAAAGCACCCAGATTTTTTCAACCCCTGGAAAATAAAGAAAGATAACTCTTCCGATCGGATCTTTTAATCCAAATATATTTAAATGCATCTGATATTTTCCATTTATATATCTTTTTTCAATTTCTTTATTTCAATTTGCCGACATATTAATATACATTCTAATTGTAGATTTTCATGCAATTTTATCCGTCTGTTTTCAAGAAATGAAGTTTTCCCAGTTTTTTACGCTTATTTTTTTTTTAAATTAAAAAAAAATACGAAGACATATTTCTTGTCATTTTTGTTTTTATATACACTTGATATAAGAAAACTTCTTCCTATAATATTAAGCTTTTGATATAAGAATTATATGATAAAAATTAATTTTTTATTTCTCATTAAAATAATTAAAAAAAATTATCAAAATTACGATTTAACATACTGATGCGTGATGGCATTTCAAAGCCTCCTAATTTGGGTACATGAATATATAGGATAAATTTCGTTTGGTATCCCATACCACCTTAATTACCTATCAACAGAATGTATTTTATTCATTATGTCGTGTTTTTATTTACAGGCTACGTATATTTTACATTGAGATGCCTCAAAAAAATTGTACTTTCGCAAGGGCATACACTGCTTAGATCTTAACCATCTTTTGAATATAGATAGAGGATATATTCCTTAACTTGAAAAGTACTGCTGCTTTCTTTGAATCGAGGGTGAGATTTTATAAGTACACAAAATATTTGGTAAAAATATTTCGACATTTGCTTATTTGCTTGAAAATTCAACAATTAAAAAGCGAATTCTATTCAAAGCAGCAGCACTTTTCAGAAACTAAAAAGTATGCAGAATCAATTAAAAACTTGAATTTCTAATTTCAACTAAGGTATGCCCTTGCGATATTGAAATTTGTTCATCACCTACATTCAGTACACGAACTATGCATTCATCTCGTGATCGTCCATCGATGGGACTAAACTTCATACAGTACAGAGTAGGTTATACTATGCTATTTCCATAAGTATTAAAGTGCTGTGATGATAAAACAATAAAATTCGTGAAAATATATTGTCTACATATTTTCAAAGACAAAAAGCATAGTGTGTGTCATGTGTCATATGTGATATTTTTGTCAAGCTGCAACTTGTTAAGGAATATTTCTAAGTTAATAAGCATGAAAAAGATAAAATAATTTAAAACCATAAATATTTGTCATTCAAGAGATATACAATAAATCTTCTTTCGATGGGAATAATGTCATGAATACTATGAATAGTCTAAAGCCACACTTACCATTTTATCCCGAACTTCATTTGAATTTAAGTAACTAAAACAGGCGATATCACCGCTTTTGGTCAAATTATATATTTTAAATATAATTTTACCCTTCTTTCAAATTCTTAATTATTTCTGGATATTCATCGGAGTCTCTTATTTTTGCATCTTCAGAAAAATTTCATAATCGATAAGACTGGCATCAGAATGGGTCTTGGTTTGTTTTTTTCCCACAGGTTCTTGTTGCTTATAATTTCTGGCCATCTGATGTTTAATATGTGGCACAGACATCTGTTAGCGAAGGTTTGTAGTTTGTTTGAGGTGGTGTTGGTGACTCTCCATGTTTCAGACCCGTAGAGGAGCACAGACTTAACATTGGTGTTGTAGATGCGTAGTTTTATGTGCGTGGATAGTGCTGTTGAACTCCACACAGGCTTGAGGGTGGTGAAGATGTGTCTGGCTCTATTAATTCTAGCATTTATGTCTTTTTCTGTTAAACCAGTGGTTGTGACGATACTGCCTAAGTATGTAAAGGAGTCTACATCTTTAAGGTTTTGCTCTCCAAGTGTAACTGGAGTTTACTGTTTGTTGTGGAGCTGCATCGCCTCTGTCTTTTCGATGTTCACCTTTAGACCTGTCTTTGCTGCTTCTTTTGCTAGCCGCCTATTTGTCTTGAGCTGCATATGCTCATACTTCTGGGACATGATAGATAGATGATAGATCATCTGCAAAGTCAAGGTTTTCCAAACACTGAGTGAAAGTCCACTGGACTCCTGTCTTACTATCTTTCGCATGCCGTTGATGGGCTTCAAATTTTGACCTTTACTCGGCACTCAGGGCCATTGAGCAGTGATGGTTCTTTATCGTGCCAACAAGGGGCCTTGGATTTTAAGGTCTCATCCGAAGGACCCGCAACTTTCACTTCAAAGTGCCGAGCACATTGCGAAGATGCTACCCATTTTTTATCGACTTAGGTCAGTCGCGGCCCAGATACGAACTCGCGACCTCCCGATCACGGAGCGAGCGCTCTACCGACTGAGCTACCGTGAACACAACCAATAATCATCTTTTTGAAGATGATTGGTTGTGTCTGTAGGTTTTGTAATTTCCATTGTTATAAGTGTTCAATCTGACATTTGTAACAAAGATAAATGATGTCTGGTTGAGTCCTTTTGTAAGACGAAGTAGATCGAAGCGTGGTTGTAAACTTATTTTTCTTAATCTATCTTGAAGAGATATCACTCTAGCTGTAGAATGAATTACACAGCATAAAATGTTAAAAGTTTAATCAAATAAACTAGGAATATGTCCATCGGACATGATATCCCCAACGAGTATACAGTATATAAATGATGTGACACAAAAGTTTGTATTAGTAATGAAATTTTATGAGAATATTTTTTTTAATATATTTTTTGTTATCTTGAAATTGACTTAAATATTTGATAAGGATGATAAATTCTCACCAAATGTGGTATATGCTTACTTAAACATATAGCAACATGGTGTCTTAAAAACTGTGCTAAACATTAATTTAAAAAAGGCGGGATCAAGGTCAAATAAAAAAAAACAATATTAAGAGAGAGCTTATGTTGAATACACTATTTTCAATGGTTTCTTTACTATATTCAATGTTTTTTAACTAACACAGATAAACACTAAACACTAATATAAAAGTTAGGCCAAGAGCAAAGGAAAGATAAAGGTCAAAATATTTTGATCAATATCAATTACCATATAAAGTTGGACAAAAACACCTTGAATATTCATTTGTTGATGCATCCAATGATTCTTAAACTATAAATTAACCACTTAGATACTAGAATATGTACCTTTACTTGTACTTACTTGTACCGAATGTCATAAATTCTGTCAACTTCATGAATTAATGTCCAATTAAATATACAATAAATTCATTCCCACTAATATGCATCTATATTTATGAGCATCATGTGCAATCGAACAATGATAATTGTAAAACTAATAATAGTAGGGTGATCCAAATCAATTGTGATTATGGTTGATAAATGCTGTTTTACGCAGAGTCGGCAATGTTTTAGCCATATTTCGGTGGTAGAAATATTTCAAAAAGGTGTACACATACATGTATTGCATATGTTCTGTTATGTTATCATTGCAAATAAAGTTTTAATATAACTTCACTATCGTTTTTTTTTTCGAAACAAGCATATTGTGCGGAGGGTGTTGACAAATTCGATTGGATGTGGGTTTTCGAGAGATTTTTTACCTATCCAAATAAAATTAATAAGTTTGCATAATTTCATTTTAAAAAATTCATCAAAAATGCTTTGCACGAAAACAAATTTACTTGTTGCTTAGAAAATAAATCTAAAATGATTGAATAATAGGCCCTAAATTTACATCCCGCCTTTTATCAAAACATATGATAAATTATTATGCTTCCTGTCAGTTTGTCTCTATATAACCCATTCCCTACTCTTCTTGCATAGTGGTCTAAGGATTTATACAGCGTAAACATACTATGCCGAAATAGTGCACGGCTTTATTTACTGAATAAAAGTCTTTCATGCACATGCCGGGGATCGAACTCACGACCATGAGATTGTCAGTCCGATGCCTTATAGATTATCGATTATCGATTAGAGACGATTAATACTTGGTGTAATTTTATTAAATATGTAAGACTCCAAAGTCCAATGGTGACGCCAAAGTCCGATGGTCTCGCCAAACCCTGATGGTCTGCGCCAAACCCCGATGGCTCGCTGTCTTTACGGACGCCAAAGTCCGATGGTCACGCGAAAGTCCGATTGCTCGTTTCCTATGAGGCGCGCGACGCTAAAATGCGATGGCCTGACACGCCAAAGTCCAAAGGTGCGGAGGAACAATCAACGTTAATGACGTCACACTAGTCCGACGTCAAGACGTTGTCCTGCATTCAAAATCCATTGATTTAGTATTCGTCGCACATACATTTTTACTGATATTGCTTATAGTTTTCGCCTACCAGAGCTATTAGGGCTAGTCCTTGTAGATTATTCGACTGATAAGGATTAATTCTTGAACACCAAATGAATGTGTTTCACCGAAAGATTTTATGGTTAGTCCTCGCACACTATTGGACTGATTTGGTTTAGTTCTGCACCCGTCCAAGATATCTAGTTTATAGTTTTAACACATTTTTCGACTGATAAATGTTAGTCTCGCACCTATATCTAAAAGATTAGGGTTGATCTTTGCATTTAATATTTATTTGTTGTTTATTTAAAACAAATCGGGCTTGGCATGGCGCGGTATCGCATTTTTGCACAGCAGTACAATGACGTCATAAACGTTAATTGTTTTCAGGACCATTTGACTTTGGCGTGTCAAACCATCGGGGTTTGGCGCAGACGATCGGACTTTGGAGTGACCATCGGACTCTGGAGTCCCATCACACTTTGAAGTCCTACAAATATATAAACTTAATTTATACAATTGATACAAGAAAGAGAAAATAGACAAATATTATTTGAAAACAGTTATATTATTCTAAGGAACTTTAGATTAATGTGTACAACAAACTTTCAAACTAATTACATACAGATCGTTAGATGAACTGATTTTATAGGGTCATTAAAACGCTTTTTTTATATGACGCTTGATTGAAGGATGTAAAAGAAAATTATCAATGAGAATCGACGTCTGCATCGACGTCTGCAACCAAACAAATAAGGCTTACTAACAAAACAGAAAATAAAGATTTGTTACTTTGGGACAGAAAATCCCGACTTATTTAGAGAAATACTAGTAACCAAAATAACTAAGCATGCAAACAATTTTAGCATGAATATTTTGAATGAGGTCTTGCAAGTGCGCTGTGTAAGCACCGATATTTTCAGGAAAAAGACAAACAGTCAGCATAATAATAACAATAGTGTTGCATTATGCATGTACTATGCCTAAATAGTAGGTAGGGTTTGACACATAGTGCACTCGCCTCCGATATAGTACATGCATAATGCAACACTATTATATAATTAATTCCGTTATTTCAGACTGGTTATGGGTCACGTACATCCGAACATTTTATGCTCGATTTGACAAATATATGTGCTTGTAAATTGAAGAAATATTTTGTCTTTTTCCTTTGATTACCGAATATATGAAGGCGTGTGCATCTGGATTGGCAAACGCCAATTATCGCAGAATTATGACGCCGTGAAAATAAGCACGTGTAAGTTAGTTATAAGCTGTCATCAAACGCTTCTTGACCGAGATAACCATCCAATAATAAACATTTTATGATTAGGTTTTATACAAGCTTTTTTAATGTTATAATTATAGTTTAACATACTTTGTGTGCTTGTGTCTGATGACAAATGTGTTTTTCATTTTCCGCACAAAAATCATTTTAAAGTAGAACAATTCAAATTTAAATGTACAATTATTCAAATACGTATCGTCAAAATATGGGAATCTTTTAAAAAAAATAGAAAAAAAGGAAGGATTTTCTTCTACTGTAGATAATAATCATAAAAATACTTTCCATCTCAAAATGTTAGTGTTCCACGTGGTACTTGTACATACATGTATATATAATATTTTTCTTCAGAAATACACACGAAACCTGAACTAAACTGCGAATAAGAATAATCGTAAAAAAATTGCAATCGACTCTTTATCTGGTATTATTTGCATGTCTATCAAAATGCTCTCTTTAGTCATGAGTCTCCTTGTAACGCTGTATTCAACAAAGTCACAGCCTTTATATTCGAATTCAAAGGATAATTGTCCCAGTGAATCATTCAGAATGGAGGCTATTCAATCAAACATAGAATCACAGATCAAAAAGATACTGAAAAGAGAAATGTTCAGCAAAGGTAAATTATGAATCATTACTATTGTTTAAGAATTTTAAGCATTTGAATAATTAATGATTTAATTCATCATCATGATAAACAGTATTTGTAAGTAATATTTTCATTTGATTATTAATGAATTAAAGAAATCAAATTCTGCAAAAAATAAATAATTATTTAACAATATAGCTATCCATAGCACAAAATTGTAGATATTCTCGCTGCACCGCCTTGACGTCAAAATCCAAATGTCTTCGTTATTACATTAAAACGTTTTATACTGCGTTTCATTTGTTTCATGATCTCCGTATTTCTGATCGAACGTTTAAGAAATTTAAACAAAATGAAGTCAGAGTTAAATTAAAAATTTTATACATGAATTGAAACATTTTTACTATGACATCATCGGAAGTTTGAACGTCTTTATTCTATATTTTCAGTATCTGATTTCTTGACTGCGTCGGGTACATGACACATTACCAATGAAAAGAAAAATTAAAATATTTGTAAAATATTTCTGGCTTTTTTTCATTTTAGTGTTGTAAAACGTATATGCAAATTTTCACCGATAGACGTTCATTAAATAAGAATAGAATATACAATGTCTCAATAATTTCTGAACAACCCTCGTAGATTATATTATCAAGGAACAGCTTATCTTTCATTTTTCTAACATATAGATATGTGCACAAGGAATTGGACAAAATTTGGATCTTCTTGTTACGATATCAGAGCACAGGAGAGGTCATGGGACAATGCAGCTGTAAGCATCTTTTCTCAAAATTTAAAAATCAGTAGTACTTAAACAAATGTCAAAACATTTTGAAAACGGTTGTCAGCATTTCAATTATTCTATTGTTATGATGACTACCATATAAGCAAATACAACCTTTAATTTTTGTGAAAGTTTCGCTTCCAAATTTAATGCATTATGCTCCATTGTAAATGCTCAATTTGGCCACGGCATATTTCTATACCTCATAAACACATATGGTTAGAGCGGATTTGTCCGGTTGAATACTTATACCCTCCTCACGCAGGGGGAATAAGGAAGCATACAAAATATTCTACCTTGACTAAATCAGTGCTACATTATGACGTCATAGTAGGCGTGATGACGTCCATTTTAGAACACAATTTTTTTGTAATATTGGTATTTAGAGATGTAATTTAACTCTAGAAAATGAATAAAAACGTGTAAACATTAGCAAAATAAAATGATCTTATTTCGTTATGAAGTATTCTGTCATTTTGATTAAAATCTACCACCGATGACGTCATATGTGTACATAAAGTAACTTGGGAATTGATCATGTTCTGTAAAGAGAATTTGGTTATGACGGCATGAACAAAGATACGTAAAATGGAGTTTAAGAGCAAATATCGTGAATATTTTGTAAAATTCATATAGAGTTCAGTTAATAAAACAGGTATGCTAATTTATATTTATCAAATATATTCTCTTTCGAAGACAGTCAGCTATGTACGTATCCCGGTCGGCCTTTCCTCTGTCATTTGTGACAAAAATAATGCAACAGAACAACAATAAGCTGTATAATTCAAAACATAAAAATTGTACAGATGGAAAGTTTGCCTCCTAAAATACTTGGAAAGTGCTGCTAGAATCCCGAGTTAAGCATGATTTTACGAAAAATTTCGGTTCATAGGTAAAAAATTCAAAACATCGGGTAAGGTTTCGTGCGAATGTGTGGAATAATTATTTTACTGACAAGACAGTGGGATCCTAGCAGCACTTTTTAGGCAAATTAGATGTTTTTCAACTACATTATTAACTCAAAGAAATTATTAAACTCAGGGTATTGTTGTTCTGTTAGCTTTTTTTATTAAGGAACATTTCGCTATTAATAGAAGTCACGTGATGGCGTGGCGGTGGTGCATGTCTTTGCGTTAGACACTCTTTTATCTTTATGCAATAGATAATTATATTTTTCGCTTATCAGCGGTTTTGATAAATTATCAAACTAAATTTTCTTTAAAAAGTCTAAATTTCCCGAAAAATGACTTATATGCTTCCTTAACATACCCGCGCACAGATTGCTATTGTTTGTTGTTTCAGATCGATCATACTTCACATCTTTCGTTGTTATTATAAAATAAATTTTATAGATGGAGTGTCTACAGTCTGTTGCAAAACTAGTCGAGATTGAGACAAAGGAAGAAAACAACTTTTTTGAAACAAAGAATAAGCATATATGATGAATATCTTCTGAAACAAAACTCCAGCGCGTATAGTAAATATAGTGTGTATTTAAAAGGTCTTATCTTTTGTAGAATCTATATCGTTTCTGTATTTTCAAATACCATGTAATATAACTTTGTATTACCGAATTGAAAAATTTTGGATCGGTGCAACTGATACAGTTATGGAAGGAAATTTTGCTTGGACCTCTACCGGCAGGTTGCTGACGTTCACACACTGGGACAGATTGGAACCTAATGACAGTAGAGGAAATGAAGACTGCATTGAAATCTCAAGTTTTCCAACAAGAACCTAAATATGGAATGACAACAACTGTGCTTTGAAGTTTCATTTAATATGTGAGAAATCCCTTGTTAACATCTGATTATTATAAGAAATGTCATATTTTAGCTCACCTAAGCCGAAGGCTCAAGTAAGCTTTTCTGATCACATTTTGTCCGGCGTCCGTTTGTCTGTCTGTCTGTCCGTCCGTCTGTCTGTCTGTCTGTCCGTAAACTTTTCACATTTTCGACATCTTCCCAAGAACCACTGGGCCAATATCAACCAAACTTGCCACAAAGCATCCTTGGGTGAAGGGGATTCAAGTTTCTTCAAATGAAGTGCCACACCCTTATTCAAGGGGAGATAATTGGTAATTAATGAAAATTTTGTGGTATGTTTTAAAAATCTTCTTCTCCAAAACCACTGTGCTATGAAAGATGAAACGTATGGGGAAACATCCTCAGGAATTGTAGATTCAAGTTTGTTAAATTTATGACCCCCGGGGGTAGGACAGGGCCACAATCACCGACCTAAGTTTTACATAGAAATATATAGGAAAATTCTTTCAAAATCTTCTTCTCATAAATGACAAAGCCATAATTCATAATATTTATATGGAAACATACTCAGGTAGTGTAGATTCAAGTTTGTTCAAATCATGACCCCCAGGCGTAGGGCGGGGCCAAAATGGCCGACCTAAGTTTTATATAGAATTATATAGGAAAATTCTTTGAAAATCTTCCTCTCAAGAATGGCAAAGCCATAATTCATCATATTTAAATGGAAGCATGCTTAGATATTGTAGATTCAAATTTGTTCAAATCATGACCCCCGGGGGTAGGGCGGGGCCAAATTGGCCGACCAAAGTTTTACAGAGAAATTTTATAGGAAAATTCTTTTAAAATCTTCTTCTCAAGAATGACAAAGCCATAATTCATCATATTTATATGGAAGCACGCTCAGGTAGCGTAGATTCAAGTTTGTTCAAATTATGACCCCGGGGGGTAGGGGGGGGGGGCAAATTGGCTGATCAAAGTTTTACATAGAAATATATAGGAAAATTCTTTCAAAATCTTCTTCTCAAAAATGACAAGGCCATAATTCATCATATATACAGCTCAACAAATTTTTCAAGCTCACATGGTTTTTAATTTCGCACAAAATAAGGTCACATTTTTACAATGTAATATTGTATATTGAGACATCAAAATACATTTTAAAAGTATTTGTTTACATTATTTGCGTTTTATTTCATTTACTAAAACACAATTCATACAAATCAATTGCTTGAATTTTGATACATTCTTGGCTGAAACATACAACTATTTCCAGTTGATTTTTTGTTGTTTCTTGCCAGTTGCAGCTCTCTTTTTATCCGCTCTTTTGAAAGCAGAAGCTTTTTCTAGAAACATAGACATGGGCTCAGTAAAGCTACTGTAACTTGTATTTTCTGTACATTCTGACTCTTTAGCGCAGGATGATAATAGTATTTTTCATCTGTTTGACTGCTTTGTATGTTAAATAGGTGGCATTTTTCAGAGTCACTTTTTAAAATCTAGAATCCTGAAAGATTTATCCCAATGCAAAATTTTAACGTTTCAAACTGTAAATGCAAAAGAATTTTCCTTTTCGTGGAAAAAATTTAGTATTTAAAAAAAAAAATAAACAATGCTTCATTATCCCACCCTTTAGTATGGTTTCTTCATGCAATGTTATCCCTTTTCGGAGCTATATTTCGACAAAACCCACATGAGTATGGCCAATCAGAAAAGAATTTTAGAAAATACTCACGTTTAAGATGAAAATTAAAAATTTTCAATGAAATTGTATCAAAGAAAGCACGTTTTTTATTATTTGTAAAAAAAAAAAAACCCTATGGTAGAGGCCTGTAGTAGAAACATCGTACCATTTATTGATAAATGCCCCTCTAAAACATCCACTTTGGAAACTTAAGACAATTATTTTAAAGAACATTTGTCCTTGACATTATATATGTAATACAAAGTTTGGCTATGTCATCGTTCTGAGGTTCAAAAACAGTATTTTTATTACAAAAATGTGACCTTAATTTGTGCAAAAAAATGTGAGCTTAAAGAGTTTGTTAAGCTATATATGGAAGCATGCTCAGGTAGTGTAGATTCAAGTTTGTTCAAATCATGACCCCCCGGGGTAGGACGGGGCAAAAATGGTCGACCAAAGTTTTTAAAGATACATATAGGAAAATTCTTAAAAAACCATTTTCTAAAAAATAGCAAATCCATGATTGGTCATGGGACTACTTTTGGATTTAAACTTTACAATAAAAAGCAATTTTCTACATTTTCCTACCCTTAGTGCTCAGGTGAGCAATGTGGCACATGGGCCTCTTGTATTGCATTGTAGTTCGTCAAAGATTACATAATACTTCAACCTTTGGGCCTTTAAACAAAGAACCACGAACGATAGTATTGTTCTCCCGCCTACCTCTAAGTCAATTCTCAAAAGTTAACATTTTCGACTGATTTTCAAAATTTTTATAGATATTTATATGAATTTTAATAAAACGTTACTTATTTCGGATACCAAAGAGAGATAACTCTATAATTTTGGTAAAACTTGAGTTTTTCACTATAGAAATCAATGGAAACCGGAAAATATTTTTAAAACATCTTTCCCCCCCGTGAAACAAAAATTCCTTTTTACAGGTAATATGGACTGTCATTTTACAAATTTTTGCCAAAGCTTTTTGTGTTTCACGGGGGGGAACATATGTTTATAAACGAAAAACGAAAAAAATGCTGATTTTTCACCAATTGTAAAGCTATTTACAACTAAATAATTGTATTTTATTAATTTATATATGTTTTCCTCATTTGCGTAAAACATTAGAAAAGATATGAGATACATTTTATCATATTTAAGACTATTTCAAAATATGGTGATTCTTGATAGTTTGATTTCACTGGAAAATATCGTCTACCCCCCTTTTTTCAAGAACTGGAATTAATGATAATTTACTATCTAGCGCTGGAATTAAAATGGTTAATCAATTACCATAGAAATGTTCATTGTATTAAACAAATATTTAATGGCCAAATTGCCATTAAAATTGAATTTAATGAGTGCAAAATGTAGGCGGGAATCAAAAGTTAGAGTTCGTATTTCTTTCTACATTTAATTTATTTTCCTATGTTCTTTAAATTCATTATCAAGAAACTCGTTGCCTGGCTTTTTTAAACGAACTTTTATATGTAAAAAGTGCGTTTGTGATATATATACTTTTTAAGCGTTATAAAAGAATAGTTATTTTCAATGCATTTATTTGTTTTTTTTATGAAATCTATCCTTAATGTTAGAAAACACGTTCCTCGAACCTAAACAAGTTTCTTTGAAATCGAGGTATCTTAAACGGCATTTGTGCAAGATACCAGAGGGTGATGATTAATATAAAATCCTTATAAATTCTTTTACAGTTCTTAGTGTACTTTTTTCTTGAAGTGGACGATACCTTTTGAAATAACAAAAGAATGATAATTATTAATATTTTTTTTTATATGTAACCAATGTATAAAATTCATATACATGAAGGTTTTGTCCCACGTAAACAGCCGAGGTCTATCGGATTTAATTGTTTATGTTTGTTTTTCTTTTGTTTTCACTCATATTGAGACGTCATTAGCTGACGGTGGCGGGTTTGAATATTATACATACATTCGGCACTTCTGCATTGGAATTCGAACCTGCAACGAAGGAATCTACTCCATACTTCACGACTCTAAGGAAAACATATATACGAGGGCTGTTCAATAAATAATGTCCTGTCCAGATATCATATGACATTAAACTTGACTTTCTCTCATTATTGACCTTTCATGAATTTATAACAGTTTACGTGACCACTTTTCATCACATAGTTTCATCGTGAGAAGCTGGGAAACAAGGGATTTTCGAGTCACTGCATTATAAATGAATGGTAAAGAATCAGTAAACTAGAGTGAAAATAAAAGCTTCATTAATGCTGCCGTAAAACTTGTTAAAAATCCCAAAGAAATATTTACTGAAATATTTGATATTTACAGCAACCAATGCCTGTTTTATAGACAAAAGAGCAGGTGGATTTTAATGATAAAAATTTATATAATCGGCATCGAAAATGGGTACCCTCCTTGCCAACAAAAATTATAACAACTTATGTACTGTTCGCCAAATTTCAACAAATAATATTTGATGATGTATGATTGACTTTAAGACACATGGCAAATTCGATAGACATCACATCGGGGTAGTTTACACTGTATTTAAGAAACGTTTGACGGTAAAAAAGCTTAGTACTCAAAGGTCACCCTATATTTTGAAAAATGAGTGAAAACAACAGTGTTTACAAAAGTTTAACTCTTATTTTAAAAATATCAGTTATTGTAGTTATCCACGTTTGTTTTATTTTCAAACAGATATTGAAACATGAATCTATTGCTTAAAACCCTAAAAACAAAATTTACCATAAGATGTACTTGATAAAAACGGTGAATGTCTGAAAAGTGCACAGGTATGCAAGAGCACAAAGACAGATTTATATGTAATTTTCTTAAACATTAGTGGTATTGTTGTTCAAAATCGTATTCGGAGAGACAGTTTAATTTCTGGAGGAGTCTAGAAAGCACTTTCTTGGCCAAAAAATCGAAAGGTTTATTAGAGGAAGGACCCATAATCAGGAATTCACAACAATGAATTTCTTCAAGACAGCGTCCAAACCCGCATGTCCTGAAGAGTTAAGAGGATTTCGGGATAAACAGAAAGTTTTTCTCATTAACAATATTCGCCAGATCTTTGACCTTTTGACTTGTTTCTATTTCCAAACTTGGAAAAACACCTGTCAGAAGGAAGAAACAAGTTCGGGAAATCATTGGATCTGCCATTTCCCAGTATACTAAGGGTCATACCCAAAAATGAGTTCTACAAACGATCAGAAATTGGATAAAAAATGTTACGGACATGTACTTTACTTAAAAAAAAGATTAATTAGTAAAATCATGAAGAATAAATAATTGAAAAGCGTCTTTTGCTTCTTTCTGAGCACCGAGGACATTATTTATTGAACAGCCCTCGTAAAAGATCATTTAAAAGTCAAGGACTATCACTCAAACCTACCCCCGAAATTTCTTGGTTTTTTTACGTTTTTGTATATGTAATTGCATATTTTTTTCTTTACAAATTTCTGCAAGGCACTCAAATCAACGATAACTTCTTATGAATGAATTTCTGCCAAATGTCGTCCCGGTTATAAATACATGTATTAATGCATTTAACTCCCTACCTTTTTTGGTTTTCTTATTTTGGATTTTTAACACATATTGGATTTTATTAATAATATTACCATTTTATCTCTTTACTCTGTTTTTAGATATATTGTTTTCGACTGATATATAAAAAGATGGCTTGCAATTTTTAAATTCTAGTCTTCTGGCTCACTTACTCTTGATCACTATCCAAAGCGTAAGAAATCTTGGAATAAGCAGACATCAATAGAATACACGTTCTTCTATTCAGATTTCGATTTAATTTTTTATGTGCCCCCGATTAGTAAATATTTCGATTAGATAACCCGCATCTACGGTGGAGTTAAAAAACATTAAGGGAAAAGTTTACTCATTCTCGGCTTTAGCAAGAAAAAAAATGAAAAGGAAGAAGGGAATCGTATCCTACATACCTATGGTTATTTACAAGAGGTCAGTGCCGCTCAAAAAATGTATTGCTTTATGTTTCATTAGTAGCAGTACCTTAGAAGTTTTTTTTTTAATTTGTGATCAACCTGTATATATAATCTTAAAATGTTCCTTTTAAAAATAAAGGTTAAACTTTTAATGTAACCGGTGCATTTGCGATGTTTAGCGTAATGGCTTCTTACTGATTATTATGAACTTTTTATTCAAAAAGGCAAAGAATTCGACCCCGATTTTGATTGCCTAAACATCTGTCCCTACAATTACATGGAAAAAACTTTATTGTGTTTATCAAATTTTAAAAATTCAATGCGATTTTCAAAAGATGGAATTGAATTTTTAAACCTATTCATTCTTTAATTTTGCTCTTTGCCAAAAATTATACAAGTCGTTTTGAAGCAAAAGGTTAACGCAAATGACTATTGCGATAGTAAAAATGATAAATTTATTTTCAACTTATAATTGTTTTATAAGGTTCTTGGTATGACAATATCTTTTCTAGTTTAGTTGATTTTATTAATGATAAAGTGGAAAAGTAGTAGTACAAGTATCAGTAATAGACCCTGTAATAATAAAAACAATTATTAGACAAGATAAAAATTTAAATATACATTCAACTGCAATGATAGTATTTGTTATCATTATAATAAATTCACACTTTATAGTTGATATTTTTTGTATTAAGGTACTCCGATCCTCAGGTTCTGAAAATCAAGCATTGACCAATCAAAAATGCTCATAAAAATGTCTCTAAATTTTCATAGTTACGTGTTTTTACCCATAATAATTCTTCAATCTTTATCTTTCAAGTTAATCATAATATATAGAGATAATCAGTAAATCTCAAAAATATTTTCAGGAATTACAAATAGGAGCACCTGCAATGCATTTTCCAATTCAAATTTGATCATTTAACACATTTCAAAAATGAAAATCATAGGCATCCATCCTTTTGAAGAAATTCAACAATTTTTATGCATATAATGTATTGTGGTTTCATCAATTTTTGTTGGCATCGATTTTCGTGGAATTTATTAAAAGGACGTTTTCGAGGATACATAATTTCATGGACATAAGCATTGCCTATACAAACAAATAGCAAATTTCTTAATTCGATGAACATTTAAATTCGTGGATCTGCTCAACAATGAACTTCTCGAAAATTAGTGCTCAACGAATATTATTGAAACCACAGTACTTTATTTTTTTTTTATTTCCTTCTATCATTTTACAATTCAAAGTGTATTAAGATTCCCCTGTCATTTCAAGGCTCCATAAATCACTTCTATTTCATATTATGTTATTAAACAATTGGTATCTATGGTCAGATTAAAATGAACATTTATTTCCTGATAATTATATGTTCTGCATGCTTTTTTCGTAATAAAAATAAGTTGTTTACGGGGATTTTGTTTGTTTGGTGAATTTGTTTTTTGGTTTTATATTATTTGTCTGGGTTACTGGATCTGGTTGTAAACTCCCGGGATCGTTCGCTTTTCCGCATGTGAGAGGTTTGAAGGGCCAGGGAAAACCTTCCTCCAATTCCCTGGTCCTGACAAGACAAAAATCATCGCAGTTCGCAATGTCCCAGTTTGCATCTTATCTCCCTCGGATTTATTTATTCTCTTTCTGCATGTCCAGCGCATTACAGAGCATGGGGAGTGGCGATGTTACCCAACCTGTATAAATGCAACCAGAAAGGTATCCAATTTCAGCTTTCCACTCTTTATTAAATTAAACATTCTATTTCCAATATCTATAATAACAATATATAATTTTACAAAATATACTAAACCATATTAATACTATAACTACTTATAATATAAAAAGTTTAACTTGTAAATAAAATAAGCCATGTGAAAATTTAATAATTTTTACCAAAACGCGCGCAAGTCTACAAAATAATCTTACCTGTATAAATGCAACCAGAAAGAGACCAATTTCAGCTTTCCACTGCCGAATTGTCCCACTGAGCTACATTTATACTCCCGTACATGTCCTGCATATTTTGATCTTTCTTTAATTACTTTTATCCTTAGAGCTCGCGTTCGTTATCTTTGTCCGACTAAATGATTTATCTCTGGGAACCGTCCAGATTAAAAGTTAAGCTCCCATCGGTCTGCATCTTTAATTCCTTTTAACCAAATCCATCTTTTCATATACCAGTAAGTAGATTTATTTTATCCTCAGCGCTCGTATCTGCTATCTCTCTAAGCCGAATAGTGCAAATCTATAAAATATATTAGAATCTTATTTTTACTGCAAATTTTGTTATGATAAATTCCCCCCACTAACAAAAATCTTGTCCTCAAGATTTGTTTGATATGGTTTTCAAAGACTTTTACCTAATATCGCTTCATTTTCAGATGGCTTAAACACACTAAAATCTTCACTATATAATTAAACATGCACTAGAAGATATGTTTAATACACAATAAGATAATAAAAAGGAAACAAAAAAATCACAATATACAAAATTTACATATACATCAAGATCGAATCATGTACAGCTGCCTATGCATTTTACCTGGATGGAGGCGGCAACACTCCTTAGAATAGTAAACAATAATCTGCAGCGAAAATACCATCCGCTAAACCAATTTAAAAAAACTTGAAATTCCAGTAAGTACACACGTACTCTATTCGCTTAACCCAGAATAAGAAGTAACACCAAAATAACCTTCTGTGACTTTTTCACACATGAGTTGTCATTGTTCTGCAAGATATACACACTTTTTCAAACAAAAAAAAAACATTGTTAATGTTCATATACATATAACATCAATACTCAATCCAAGGCACTAAATTGTGTTATTAAAAAGAAATTCAAAAATCGTCAAACATCTTTGTTAATCCCTTATGTGTTCAAGAACCCATTAAACATAAATCATTTTTCAACAGTTAAAAACAATTTCGTCATCATTGAGAAAAAAATATAATCAATAAAAATATACATAATCAATCAAATATATTGGGCATAAAGGAGAGAAAAAAAATAGAACGTCGCTTGACAAAAATCTGGTATGATTTCACATAAATTATTTTTCTTAAAGACACACTTTCTTTTTATAACGAAGGAAATATCTTCAATAAAATTGTCTTCGGAAAAATTTCAAAAACTTTTTTTTTCTTTTTTTAAATTATTATTCTTATAAATTACTCTGTCAGCAGAGGAATTTTCTACTTAATTGACTGTAATTTACAAAATATTATTTGAAGCATAACATGAGCGTACCACACACGTGATGAGTTTGATAATTAAATGTCTGTGTACAATTGGTTGTTAAAGGTAAGGTTAGTAATAGAAATGTGCTAACACTACTGTAATTATTCCATGCACTAAGAGTCAATCAGAATCTATGCTTGTAAATATTAATTATGACGTTTGACCGAAGGTAGTTGTTACTTTATTGACAACAAACACATGCAAAACACCAATAGAATTTAATGTATACGGTGCAACCGTGAAAATGTTTTTTTTTGTCCATTCAGTTTTTATTTTTCTTAATTATCCGATCATTGACATATTTAACAAAAATAAATTCACTCACTCCAGAATTTAATTGTTTCATAGTTTATGGAACCCGAGCATATAATTGTATGATTATATGTTGATATATTTGTATATCGTGCTTTTCTTTTATTGTATTTGCATTACTTAGATATCGTTTACCTAAGTCCTATCTTGAAAGGAGGAATGATTCTCGCAGAACATTAGGAAGGATAAAGAATTTTGCTTAGAACCTCTATATAATAGATAACATGAAAGAAATGGAAAGAGTTGGGCGTCCTGATAGAAGATCTAAATGAATGATATGCATGAAACATGTGAAAGATATGAAAAAGATACTGGACGACCCGAAAGAAGAAAGAAATGTATGACATATACAGAAGTCAAAGACAAAATTCGATCCATTCCATTACGATACCCTTCCTTTCTTTAATTGTCTTCTTAAGACATTTCCCTTCGTTTCTTTAATTGTCTTCTAAAGACATTGTCTTCTTAAGACATTTCCCTTCGTTTCTTTAATTGTCTTCTTAAGACATTTCCCTTGTCTTCAATTATTATTCGATTTTGACCAATTGTATTTTATCGATCAGTTAACCTTTGTTACCTGTATTGACCTTACTTTTCATCTTATAGTCATGTTTTAGAATTTTCTTTTTCTTCGTTTCGTTGATGAATGATACAATTGTTTTAACAACTGTGAAATATTATTTGAAGGTTCCCAAGTAGGCTGTGACCCATCTGCCCATTTCACCAAATAATATCGTTTATTATTCATCCATTTCGATTTTAACAATTTTTCTACCGTGTGCCATTCATCTTTACTCTGTTTCTTTTGGCTTTGCGCGTTTTCTCTATTAACATTGATATTTGCATTATTTTGTCTTTGGGGATTTTGCGCTTCCGGGGGCGGACGATAATCCCTTGGGTCTTAATACAATCTTAATCTATTTGCATGCACCGATGCTTTAAGTTCCACATGGTCGCTTGACCTCCTTAACCTAAACGAATGGTACGGATTTACCTTAATTATATAATAAGGACCTTCCCATTTAGGCTCTAATTTATGTTTTCTTCCTGGAGTTCTTTTCATAACTTTTAATAAAACTTCATCTCGTATTTTGAATTGCGGTTCTTTTGTTTTCTGATCATATCTTTTCTTGTTTTTCTCTTGAACTTTACTCACATTTTTCTTTGCAAGTTCCTGTACTATTTTCACTTTGTTTAATAAAGCATCAATGTACTCTTTTGGTGCTTTTTCCAAAACTTCCTTGGGGATTAATGAAATATCAATGGGTAACGTCATTTCTTTCCCAAACAACATGTAATAAGGGGAGTACCCTGTCGACTGGGTTGATGGACTCATTCTGAAAGCCATCATAACACTGGGTAAAATATCTTCCCATGCATCCTGATTTTTCTGGCAATACGCTCTGAGTGACTGAGCTAGTGTAGAATTGATTCGTTCGCATGCCACATTACTCTGTGGATGATATGAACTAGTGACGTGCCGAGTCACCTGGAATATTTTACACAAAGCTTGGACTACTTTTGACATAAAATTTTGTCCTCTGTCGCTGACCAACGTACGTGGAGCCCCGTATCTTGTAAATATTTCCTTGTACAATAAATGTGCAACCTCTGTTGCCTCTTGTGTTTTCATAGGTAGTGCCTCTGACCAATGTGACAATGAATCCGTAACCAATAAAATGTATTGATACCCTTGCTTTGTTTTTGGCAAACCTGCCAATATATCCATATGCCATCGGGCAAATGTCCCTTCTACTGGTAATGGGTGTAACGGTGCGGACCTACTTGCTGTATCCCGTTTTACCCTTTGACAAACATCACATGACGTAACATAGTCATACACATTTTGATACATCCCTGGCCAAAATATTTTTGCTTTATTGCCAAATAAGTTCTTTGCACCCCCAAGTGACAACCACCTGCTAATGAATCATGATAAGATTTCAGAACATCATTTCTGAAAGGCTGGGGACATGCCATTTGTTTAATCATGGCTTCTGGGTTTGATTTATTCTTCGACCTGGGTTGAAAAATATGAAACAAGATGCCTTGTACCAATTCATATTGATTAGCTTCGTATGGAATTGCCTTCGCTCTTTTCGGTTCATTCGGAAGCGTGCTATCTTGTAAATATTTGTACATGTGTTTAAAATAGGGACAATTTTGTTGTTCCTGTTTAATTTGTTCATTCTTGTTTCCTTCATTGTTATTTTGTTTTTCCCTTTCTGCTAAAGTGTCATTCATTTCCAAGATATGGTGTTGATTGTCATTTGGAAATATAAATGTAACCTCTGTTATCTCATGTGAAATTATATCATCCTTTTCTTCAGAAGTGTTCATTTGGTTTGAATAAGGCCTTCTAGACAGTGCATCACAATTTTGATGTTTTACTCCTGGTCGATGTTTTACTTCAAAAGAATATTCTTGTAATTTTAATGCCCATCTTATTAATCTCGCATTTGTGTGTTTGATTGTCTTAAACCAAGTTAATTCTTTATGGTCAGTGTAGACCAGAAATTTATTGTTTAACAAATATACACAAAAATGCGCTATTGCTGACACCAACGCGAGCATATCTTGTTCAGTCACGGAATATGCTTTTTCATACTTATTAAGAGCTCTTCCTCCGTATGCAATTGCATGTTCTTTATTATCATCCCCTATTTGAGACAGCACATATCCGATAGCCATTCCTGACGCGTCACATGACAATATAAATGGTTTTTGAAAATCTGGATAAGCTAAAACTGGTGTTGTTGTTAAGGCTTGTTTAAGTGTATCAAAAGCAATTTGACAATCTCTGGTCCATTTGAAAGGAGTATCTTTTATTAATAACCTATTTAAAGGCAATGCAATTTTTGAATACCCTTTTACAAATTTTCGATAATAATTTGCCAATCCAAGAAAACTGCGAATATCATGCTGATTTTGTGGCAATGGAAATGACTGAACCGCGTCTACTTTTGAAGGGTCTACTTTTATTCCCTCAGTAGATATTATATGACCCAGATATGTAACCTCCGGTTTTGCAAATGAACAATTTTTCGGTTTTAAAGTCAAGTTTGCTTGTCGTAAACGATCAAAAATCAAATTAAGATGTTTCAAATGATTTTCAAAAGTATCTGACCATACAATGATGTCATCGATGTAAACCAAACAATGTTTCCACGTAAGACCTTTTAGAACCATATTCATGAGCATTTGAAAAGTTGCTGGGGCATTGACAAGACCAAAAGGCATTCTTTTGAATTGATATAAATTATCATGCGTAATGAACGCAGTTTTGTGTTTTGTCTTTTCATCTAGAGCGACTTGCCAATAGCCAGTCGCCAAGTCCAAAGTAGAAAATATTTTTGCTTTGTTTTGTCCAATTGCATCAAAAACATCTTCCAAGCGCACTGATTGAAACGTTTGAAAGGGTGTTATTGCGTTTAATTTTCGATAATCAATTGCAAATCTGTATTCATTATTTGGTTTTTTCACTAACACGACTGGTGACGCAAAAGAAGACGTACTCTTTTCAATTATGTCATGTTTAAGCATTTCATTAATTTGTTTTTCAATTTCTTTCTTAGCCTTTGGAGACGTACGATATGGTTGGGATCTTATTGGCTTATCCTCTTCAGTGACAATCGAATGACGGAAAACATTACACTTGCCCAATTCTGATAAATTGTTTGCAAAGACATCACTGTTTTTATTTATAAATATTTGAAAAATTTCTTTCTCTTTCTCAGATAGAATGGAAGATGAGAAATCCAGAGATACTAATTTTTCCTGAGATACTGATTTTTCTTTTGAGGCAACTTTCGCGTTTTGTTTATCCAAAGAAAATATAGTCGCGTCATCAATAGGATTCACGGAAGCTATTATTGTTCCAGCAGGAATGCTTATTCCATCCTTGGTCGTATTCGTGACCTGCATAAACACCTGTCTCGGTTTATTTATGACCACACATTTTGCAACCGCAAGACCTGTCCGTTTAGTAGCCTTTGGTTCTAATAGCACCGTGGCTTTGTATTTAGTACGGGATAATCTAACAGGCATGTTTATCATAGAGTCTGGAGGAATGGTCATTGATTTGGCAACTCTTGCCAATCCTAGCTTAAAACTGATAACATTGATATGAGCTGAAAATTCTTGCAAGTGCAAAGTTCTTGAGCCCCAATCTAAACATGCATTTTGTTGTTTCATAAAGTCAGTACCCAGAATGACCGGATGGCACAAGGCTTCAATAATATGGAATGTATGACGTAAACTGATACCTCCTATTTTTATTTGTAAGTCAATTTTTCCATTTATCGGATGTGATGTTCCCCCGGCCCCGGTTATATTGGATATATCTGAAACTTTAATCTCCTTTTTCTGAGTGTTAAGTTTGCTCAAAACTTGTGAATTTATAGCAGAAGAAGAGTATTGAATTTGAAATGCTCAATATATACAGGGACATAAAATTTGTCTGCAAAACTGAGCAACGCCTCTACTGTTTCACTCTTTTGCGTGCCCTTATTGTTTTCAGTATACCTTTTATTTATTTGTTTATTTTTCATTTTGTCAGAGACAGCCGCGAATCCTCCTCTGCGGTTTCTTGCTTGTCTACATGCTCTTGAAAAATTACCAAATCTTTGACACGTATTACACATAGCATTTCTAGCTGGACACATGGTTCTGTTCATGCACATTCCTAAACAAAAATTACATGCAGGGAAATTCATGCGTTGCATTGGTGAATTAGTAGGATTATTAGTACCTCTACTCTGCATATTAGTAAACGTTTGTTGTCGTGGGACCCGATATTGTTTTTGCTGTCGAGTTTGTAGTGCATATTTTCTGTTGCGTGTATGCATTGTTGTGTACTTTTGTGTCCTGGGTAGAAATGTCTGCACAAATGGTTCTTTTTGTTGTTGTGCATTTTGTGGTTGCTCATGAAATTTTTCAGGAAAATTTTGAATGTTGGAATGAATTTTTATGTTTTGAATTTCATCTTTAACATTCTTTAACTCTGCCAACATATTTTCCAAAGTGTTAATTTGAAATGTTTTTGATTTCTCTGCCAACACTGCAATTTGCCTTAATTTGTCCATCGTTTGAGGATTGTGTGTTGCTACAAAAGGTTTAATATCATTTATTAATCCATTCATAGCAACAGACAATAAGACATTTTCCGGGATATTTTTAATTGAAGCATTTTTGATAAGTCTTGTTAAGAAATCTTCAACTGATTCTGTAACATTTTGTCGCATTTGCAGTACCGACAAATCTAAACAATTTTCAAACTCTCTGAATCTTTCCTGAAACAAAGTTTTAATGATATCTGGATTTGACTTCTGTTCAAAGGATAGAGAATCATACCAAACTTTCGCATGGTCTTCTAAATGGAAGGGAAACGCATCAACAATCTTGTTATCAGATAAATCATACAATCGTGCCCATTGAAAAAAATTAGTCAACCACAAAACAAAATTTTGACTACCATCACCTTTAAATTTTTCAAGTTTTATAGGATTGGACATCTTTAAAAAAATTATGTCCTACCTGTCCTATTTTTTTCTTCAAAGTCTTTTGAATAAAAATATCTGTCCTTGAATGACGAGTTTCCTGGCTGTGTCGGACATCTCCTCTTACCAGCACTGCGCCATAGCAATTGTCCAAAACGACTTATAGTTTGTGTACCCAACTACAAGAGGACGGGATGATATTGGGCACCACACGATTAGCACTAAAGTTTGTAGTTCTTGCGGTCCATCGAGTCTGTCGAAGAGCGCTCGAATTCAGCTTTTCTAAGATCAACAGCTAGCCACTGTCGCATTGCACATCAGGCTTCCACTGGAATTGACACAAGTTCCTCTGCTCACCACAGGATATGTGATTGTTACGCGTAGTCCTAAGCAGGCGTTGCTAACTGCGTATTTGTGTACGAACTCCTGGGAATCACTGCAACTATTTTGTAACTTTAGAAGTCCCTTATGACACTTGATTAAATTTAACTGTGGTTATTAACAGCTAGTCCCGTTTTTTTCTCCATGTAATGTATAAACCCATTTCTCCACCACTTTTCGTAAGAATAAAAATAAGTTGTTTACGGGGATTTTGTTTGTTTGGTGAATTTGTTTTTTGGTTTTATATTATTTGTCTGGGTTACTGGATCTGGTTGTAAACTCCCGGGATCGTTCGCTTTTCCGCATGTGAGAGGTTTGAAGGGCCAGGGAAAACCTTCCTCCAATTCCCTGGTCCTGACAAGACAAAAATCATCGCAGTTCGCAATGTCCCAGTTTGCATCTTATCTCCCTCGGATTTATTTATTCTCTTTTTGCATGTCCAGCGCATTACAGAGTATGGGGAGTGGCGATGTTACCCAACCTGTATAAATGCAACCAGAAAGAGACCAATTTCAGCTTTCCACTCTTTATTAAATTAAACATTCTATTTCCAATATTTATAATTACAATATATAATTTTACAAAATATACTAAACCATATTAAAACTATAACTACTTATAATATAAAAAGTTTAACTTGTAAATAAAATAAGCCATGTGAAAATTTAATAATTTTTACCAAAACGCGCGCAAGTCTACAAAATAATCTTACCTGTATAAATGCAACCAGAAAGAGACCAATTTCAGCTTTCCACTGCCGAATTGTCCCACTGAGCTACATTTATACTCCCGTACATATCCTGCATATTTTGATATTTCTTTAATTACTTTTATCCTTAGAGCTCGCGTTCGTTATCTTTGTCCGACTAAATGATTTATCTCTGGGAACCGTCCAGATTAAAAGTTAAGCTCCCATCGGTTTGCATCTTTAATTCCTTTTAACCAAATCCATCTTTTCATATACCAATAAGTAGATTTATTTTATCCTCAGCGCTCGTATCTGCTATCTCTCTAAGCCGAATAGTGCAAATCTATTAAATATTTTAGAATCTTATTTTTACTGCAAATTTTGTTATGATACTTTCACGGGGTTAAAAAATGACTTTTAATCAGACATTTCTGAGAACTTCAAAGAACCTTGAAACACATTCAGAGGTATTTAATGAAAATTGTTGCATGAAAAGATTTAATTTTCAAGCTTCATTTTTAGACTTTTTGAACTTAATTATAAATAAAAGAGTTGTCCTTTCTGGCTGAGGATCGGAGTCTCTTAAATTTATATAAAAAAAATTTACATTTGCAAATGTTTTCCCTGCTATAATACTATTTGAACAAGGCGTTTTTACATCTCCGTAAAACAAGTTCGTCATTTGACCATAATTTGATTGTTTAGTCATAATCGATCTACATAGTATGATAGTGACGTCATAAGCGATCGACGTAATAAACACATTCAATTTATACTATTCAACTTGGAAAAAAATAAAGTAATGGGTTTCAAACTTAAGTAAATGCGTTACTATTTGTAATAAATAAGTCACAATTAGTTAAATACGTTACTTTTTTGTAATAGATAAGTCACAAATGTAAATATAAGTAATTAGGTATCATTTTTGAAGGGCTATATGAGATTTGATCACGTGACCAACCCGTTTTTCATCCCAATAAAACTCAAAAAATGATACCTTATTTCTTAAATAATTTCCACATCTTTATCACAGACCAATTCATCTTAAAAATAATTCCTGTGAAAATTCAGTTATTTAAAATAATAAAAAAAAAAAATCATAATAAAACAAAATCATAATCAAACAAAACCATAAAAATTTATCATAATCTTTTAATTAATTCAGAATCAAATAATCTTACTGAACATTTAAAAAGATACAGTTTCATGCATTGGACTGAATACACATGAAATTCAATTTAACACAAAATATTAACATGCAAGAAAAATACTCAAAATAAAGTTTCTGTCAACACATACAGTCCCTGAAACGTTCTACTTTCCCATCTGAACGGTGAACGAACGCTGAACGAACGGTGAAGGAACGGTGAACGAACGCAGAGCGAACGGTGAGTGAACGGTGAACGCAACTTGGTGAACGATGTGTGAACGGTGAACGGTGAGTGAACGCAGAACGCGAACGGAGCGCGAACGCGAGCGCAATGTGAACGGTGCACGAACGGTGAACGCAAGATGAACGATTTATTCGGAATGCCTTCGGTCTTTTCCCTGTATTGAGATTATTCTTTTATTCTATTATTCAAATGTCAAAAATAAATATAAATACACAATAGATAAACAAAAGAGAAACAAATAGATGAATAAATACATAAATAATAAAAAAAAATTCTACACATACGTATGTTTAAATCGATATGTTAATAACATGATTTTAATAGCCGTCAAACGTGTATTTGTTACCGCGTGTAGTTAAAAAATGAATTAAGGGTCCTCCACACACCTACAGCTTATGATCTCATATTATTGAGCATTACTTTTAACAACCATATCAACCTTTAAAAACTGTCCAGGGATTAAAATGTAATTTATGCTAATTTTTTAAGATAATTATTTCACAAGTTTCAAGAAATTTTTCCCAAGGTGTTTTCATACCTAGCACAACAAATTTTGTATTATCCTTTCATATATTTTTAAGCTCACAGATTGACCATAAAAACTTAATTTTATCGATCAACATATTTTTTACAGAAATTTATTTTATTTATAAAAAGTACATAAAACTCATTTTCTCTAAAATACATCTCGAGAAAATTCAATAAAGACTCCTTTTGTAGAGAAGAAACATTAATGAATCAGATTACATCGAAAAATTGAATTAAAATTAAATGCACTGATGTAGGAAAAATATTTTCAAAATCTCTGGTATCAAAGTTCCTTTTTAGAGTAATCTTTCCTGTTGCCCGGGACTCAAACACTTTGGCAAGTCTCTGCATACGTCACCACACTATATTTAGTAATAACTGCCCACTGAACTGAACAGATATAAAAGAGGAAAACTAGAAACGCACAATATCACACAATAAGATAATGTATTACTGAGACGCACAATTTAGTGTGTCAACAGTTCAACTATTAAAACAGACTCGGTTGATTTCCCTGAAAGTATAAATAACCTAAACGTTTCTCGTCATATCAATACCTGTCGTTTACGAATTATTATGTAACAGAATCCCAGAGATCTGTTGTTCTTTTCATTAAAAAAAACAGACACATCTTTTTCCATCAGTTACTCCGTGATCACGTGCATGTGTTCATTGTTTATGATAAAATTTCTGGGATTGGATTTTTTTACTGGGGTGAATCCTCCTGGAAAAAAAATATTTGGATCCGCGCCTACTCTTTTACAAACGGTTCTATGCCAAATCGTTCAACCCAAAACTGATAAAACCGGAAGTAAAAGTATTTTTTCTCTGTATACGTCACAAGTCACATGGTGTGGAGGACCCTTAATCTACTTATATAGTAAATCATTATGCTTATTCTTTTAACTAATAAAACTAGAGGTACTGTGAGCAATGAGCTCACTAAATGATACCCCCCGCCTCCCATATGGTTATAACTGGTGAAAAAGTCCATGTTTTCCTGTGGCCGGGAAACCCAAAATATGTGTCGGATCAAAAAGTAAAATAGGAGGTGCACAATGGCAATATGTAATAAAGATTCTGTGAAAGTTTCATCAAATTTCATTCAGTGGTATGAGAGGAGTTGCGGATAAGAGATGGGTACCCCAAAGCGTAACAGACGGACGGACGGACGGACGGACGGACGGACGGAATTAACGATTACTATATACCCTCCCGCTTTTCAAGCGGGGGGTATAATAATGTGGACTTTAGAAGATAAAGCCACTACTGAGATAAACAATAGATAAATAAATAAATAATTAAATAAATAAATAAATTAATTAATTAATTAATAAAAAAAAATAAATAAATGAATAAATAAAAACATTTTTTTCTGCACATACATATATGTTTAAATCGATATTTTAATAACATGATTTTAATCGCCGCCAAACGTGTATTTGTTACCGTGTGTACTTAAATAATTAATAAATCTACTTATATAGTAAATAATTATGCTTATTCTTTTCACTAATAAAATAATGTGGACTTCTGAAGATAAAACTGCTACTTATAGAATGAATTAATTACATTGTACGGGGTTGAAACAACCGTACATGTATTTCCGTGCCAAAGCGATTCTGAGCAAAATAACGGATTTTTTTAAAATTCACAATTATTTTTTGACATTGACTGTTATCGTACTGCATGAAAATTCTCGTTTTATTTAAATTCTACTGCAAAATATTCTATATTTATGTGCCTTTTTATTCTTTTATGACGATTATGTTAGCTAGCTTCTTCATGTATCTGTAGACATTTTCCGGCCGTGATTATACTCGGTCAAGATGTTGGAAAGAGGGATTCAAATTATTTGTAATACATGTGTAGATTAAATTTTCAATACTAAATAAGTAATGTGCTGTTATAGTTTTTATTGAACAGAGAAATGTGAGAGAGAGAGAGAGAGAGAGAGAGAGAGATAACCCCCTCGATTATTAGATATACATGTATGATGTATCAAATAAAAATTCTAATTATTTTTCCTAAATATTCCAAGCAATAAAGGAAAAAAGGTAATCTTTTTTTAAGATTAACAAAATCTATTTGACAGTAATCTTTGGCTTTTATTTTCCATCATGAAGTTCACACAGTTCACAGGAAGTCCGTGTTATATTTGTAGTAGCGTGCTTGTGCTGTCAATCAAAATAATTCGACACAGTGGAGGTGTGGAAATCGCGTTTCACCGAACATGCAAGGAGTCACTTAGTAATCCAAGAAATTTTAATATTTTTCCCTATCATTTCTAGATCTGATTTTTGCATTCCTGCAGAAAAAAAAAATAATTCGAATATATACTGGGAAGGATTAAGTTTTAAATTGAATGTGAAACATTTTCCCTACCAATTTAAAATACTACTGTCGGCACAAGTTTATACTAAAATACTATTGTTTAATGACTGTTTGATGTTGGTTTTAAGACTGATTTTCTTGTGTTACAATAAAAATTAAATATTAATTAAAATATACTGAAAAAACTCAATAAGAATTTTATTTCGGGAGAAAAGGCACCGGGGGGGGGGGGGGGGGCTTCTAAAATTTAAAACCACACCATCAAATTCATTAGCTCTAAAGATATTTAATTAACTGAATACTTGCAGTACTGTTCATTATTCCCAAAACTATATGTAGTTTAAATACGTGTAACTGTAGAAAAAATTCTTTATGTATTCTTGTCCTTTAAAAGACTTCGATTAATTTATTATACATCCATTAATAATTTGTCCTCTTTAAAATTACATCAAATTGATGCCGTGCGTGAAGCATTTGTACATTGCCCTATTTGAATTTAATATTTTAGCATCGTTCTACATACATGTAGGTACTTAATGTATTAATTATTTTCCAAGGAAAATTCATGAAATAAGTATCAGCTGAGTTATAATAATAGAAATATAAATATCATAGATAATTTTTGCAACGAAATAATTATTCTTTAAACACGATATCTAACTTATTTAATTAAAAAACATGTAAATCCTTACCATCAAAAAGATAAGTCCTTTCACTTCGGAGTTCCGAATGACAATGAAGACTGAACGATAAGTGAACGGTGAACGCAAGGTGAACGCAAAGTAAACGGAACGAAGAGCGAACGGTGAACGTTTTGTGAACGGTGAACGCGAGCGCACGGTGAACGGTGAACGTAATACTGTGAACGAAGAGCGAACGGTGAACGCACGCTGAACGAACGCTGAACGAACGGTGAGCGAACGGAAAAATGGGAAAGTAGAACGTTTCAGGGACTGTACATATCGTACCGGGGGGTGGGGAGCAGGCAATCCTCTACTACTATTGGACCGCACTCCTTCACTCTATCTATAGGGGTTGTCTTATCTTTCGTGGCAAGGCTTGCGTTACACAGCTCAACCCGAGCTCAGGAGGGCTAGTATGGCACAGTGGTTGAAAATTCAATACTCTTTAAATCTTATATCACAGCACACTAAATTATCTCCCTTTAATCAATGAACTCAGATAATACACCACTGCCCAAAACCTAAACCTCCTTTTAATAACCCGCGCTCTCTAAGTTACACTAAATTTATAAATACACGAAATCTCTCAGCTTTTCTTCTCTATATGTCAAGCTCTTTACAACCAAGACCTAAGGAAGTCACTAAAATTCTTGAATACTCATTTATCTCATTACTCTGTTCTTACTCTTTTACATGTAAATCCCACAATTTCCATCTTGTTGGAAAATCACACTTTGATAAAACCTTGTAAATTTCTGTACTTGAAATGAGACAAAATACAGCTTTACAATTTATTATAAGAATTATCTCTCAAATGAACAATCAACAAACAAATTCTAAGCTCTGTCTCAGTCTGTCTATGTCACCTATTAGTCCTGACTTATCTGTCTAAAACCAACCTCAATGCAACTCACAAAACTCCTAATTCTCAAAACTTCCTCCCAGACCTCCTGGATGAAAGTAAAAACCAATAACTAAAACCTAATCCCTTAAACCTAATCAATTGAATTCCTAACAAATTTCAAACACCAGTAATTTCTGCAAATTTCCTAAGTCTGAATTCCAGTTAAACAGTAGCAAAATTTAGGAATACACTAGCTTCCTTAGCTAATTGTATAAATTACCTAAACAATTCCAAGTGATTCTAATATTTAACAACAATTTACCAAAAATTTAAACAACCAGCAAATTTTAACAAAGTCCAAATCTCAGTTAAAATTCACTAAAACCTGACCAAAACTTCCTATAAAATTCCACAAATATCCCAAAAGTTCCTAAAAATCCTTAAAATAACCCTGGCTCTTCTTAAAATAAAACTAAACAGTGATTATTAAATCTAATTTAAAAACGCCCAACCCATACTAACTCCTTACCCCTAAAACACGTCCTCTCTAAACAAACCAACCTAGCAGAAGAGCAAAAATTCCTTGAATCTCTTCCTTTTATACAAGAACATGACGTAAAAGTTGGAAACTGTTGGACATGTTGGAAAACGTTGGAGAATCTCTCGTGACATTTCCCGTAAACAGCAAAGTCTATAGAAAAATCTAATAACTACATACAAGACAACTTTTCTGAATGAAAGTAATCTCTAAATACATTCTTCAATTAGAATAAGTAAATTAATCTCCATTTAAATCAACAAATAACACAATTAACTCCAAAAATCCTAAAACTATCGTAACTTTTACGATCGGGCTCGACCTACACAATTTACGACCGCCAAGTTCGTAAACAAATCTACAAGTCTATAAACTGCCGATAATTAACTGAAAACAAGTTAAACTTCAAGAAAACATGATTTCATCCATAAATCTATGGTTCATTTACAACAGAAGACCAATTAAAGTCCCTGAAACATGAAGTAAGCTAAAATAATACCACAACTTTACTACTGCTAAGATCAGCTGATTTCTACATAACTCAAAACATGTGCACAAACTATTTTAACTCATGTAAATCACTTAAACTGGTCAATAATCACCTATCAACTACATGCAAAGCATAAATTAACACCTATTTCTGCAATGTCAAGTAATTATAACACATATACAAATTCATCTTAACTCTCCTACAATGTCAACAATAATCAGGTTCAATAACTCTGTATAAAACTTATCTGTCAAATCTCTGGACCGTTACACTATCATAGAACAAAACAAACTTAAAACACATAGATTACCTTCAATATGGTCAAAAGGCCTGGATATTGTATACTAGCAAATACATGTAGCTTCATGTGACAGTCCTATAAAGAATGCTTAAAAATTAGTAATCTCCCTTAGCTGATATAAAATCTTTAATAATGATTACTGATTAATTTAATTAGAACACCTATGCTTTTAATTGGAAAGGATTATTTAATTTATATGAAATAAAAGAAAACATTCCTAATTTTATGATTAATAACATTACAGTTACATAAGTTATTTATAAAACTAGTCTTACAGCTTATTTATTCATTTTACTCAGTCCTACATATATACCATTTTATGACTAACTTAGAGTGAAATGTCAGATAAAATATTAATGTTACTCATTTATACTAGTACACAAACTCTCAAATTTTCACTCACCATTCTAACACCTTTTTCACTCACTTTCACACAAAATCAAAATCAGTATCATACAAAAAAATATAATGAACAGACCTGAAATCCTTGAATTATATACCGGATGAAAATAATAGATGTAGTGAACAACTGAACACCCAACTCCTCTTGGACACAAAGACTGGTATGACCAGTTCTAAACAAAAATAACACACTGCCCACAAAGATATTTCCCTCCAAAATCTCGACCAATGAAATCTCATTCTCGGGTCACTTCATAGGTCACTGACCTCTCAAAGTTTATAGCTATAGTAAGTATATGGGAAAACTTATATCTAATAATTCTTAAATAATTTTGAAATAATTCTAAAGCTTCTAAAGTATAATATACCCTGTATGAATAATAAACTGCTGAAATATGAATAAGTTATATCAAAGAAATTCCTGGAAATAATAATATCAAAATTATTTAATCGACAAAAATACTAATATGCATGTCAAATAAACTCAAAACACAAAAATACTAAAACTGTTTACTCTTTTTAAATATATACACTTTACCACAATAGTTATACTTTTTTAATTTTTCTAATTTTATTGGGTATTTATTTCTATTCAATTGAACTAAAACTATACATTTTGATAATTCAAAAGTATTGAAAATGCAAAGAGTTTTTACTTTGTCTTCAGTGCTAGGACAGCCAGGATATTTAATGTTGACTATATTTAATGATTTTTATGGTCCTTAGTTCTCCTGCCAGACAACTGAGACTGTTTTTTTGGCTAATGCAGGCAAAAACAAACAACATCATTGAAGTGAAAAATGTAATTTATTGAAGTAAATGACGTAAAAGTAGTGAAACATTTTTACAATACAAGAAAGGGGGTAAGGAAAGAGGACTTTTATATAAAATATTACATATCTTTATCACAATATTGCACAATTTGACCCGATTTAGATAACGAATCATAAAATGGATGAAAATTACATACAAATGGAATTTAACCAGACCTATTTAAAATCTGCTAATAATTTTTTGTCTACCATGACTAAGCTTAATTTACTGCATTATTGAGCTGCGTTTTTCATATACTAAGATAAGCTTACTCAGTATGTAATTTTAAACTTTTGAATAATGATTCAAATAATGCAATTACCATTTCAAAGGAACAAAAAGAGATATAAAGGGTTTGTTTTCTCCAAAACAACAGAAACTTTTTAAGAAATTGATTGCTATAGATGCACTTGTCATAATCATGAAAATAAGAGGGTAAGTGATGTTATGCATTCTTTAAACATCTTAAGGACGTTCGATCCTGAAATTTTGAGCGTATTTTGGTCAGGTCATTTATTGATAAAATTCTGCATCGTTTTTAAGTTGTAACGTTAAATTTGAATTCTTCAGTGCAAATTCAATTATATTCAGAGAAAAAATGCGATTAAATTCCATTCAAGTAGAATTAAGCTAGGGACTATATATTGTGGCGGAAGTTTTTTTTTAGACGAAAATGATCAGTTTTTCTATTTTGAACTATAACAGTACTGTTAATTTTGGATTCCTATTTTTCCATCCTGGTTGCACACAAAGCTGTATTGTGCAGTGAATTTCGTTATGCTGGTTCTGAAATATCTATCAAGTTATTTTTTTTTGAATTCTATCAACAATGTGTGACAAATATAGCTAATATATTCTGAAAATCCGGGAAAAAATTGAGCCAATTTTAATGTAAAATTGACACTTCATATACCCCCACTTTTAATGTCCTTTTTTATATATTCAAGATAAATGTGACCTATGTGCTTAAAATCATAAAAAATTTAAGACTTTAAAATAATTTTCTTGCTTATTAAATTTTCAATGCCAGAAAAATCAATTTATTATAGTGCAGAAAGGTCAAATAATTGATTATGCGAAGTAATTTGAAACTTTTTCTTAGTCACAATTTTTAAGTGTCTTTTTCAAACAAACTTGGAGTTCACTTTGTTTCATGCTTTAATTGGATAAAAATATTGGAGGGTAAACGTTAAAAATATTAATTAAGACACAAATTTCAGTGCAAAAAGGTCATATTAAATGTACTGTAGCGCCAAAAGAAGCGCATTAACCCCAATTTTTTATTTGAATTTTAATTAAGCTATGTATGTAGAAACTAAAAATATACTTGGCAAAAAAAAGTTTAAGACTTTAAAAATGAGGATCGAACGTCGTTAAACTAAATATTTCGGATATCATGGCAAAGCATGATAGGTACAAATTGAATCATAGGGTTGCATTCACAGCTCAAGGATTTAAAAAAAATTTTTTAAAATTTCAAATTTTGGTGCAGCTTTTCATTTAATTTCATCATTTCGTAAGTTTTGTGGTCGATACAATGACTTTTCAGCAAATGCCATTTATCATTGAGTCAAATGCTGATTGACTTTTTCATACTTATTGTTAGTCCATTATTTATACACTGAATTGACGACAAATTTTTCGCAAACATGACAAGGAACACACAGTGGGCATGCACTACCGACCGGTCACCCTCGTCGTGTGCTCCTTGTTATTATTGGCAAAAAAGCAGAAAATCAGTCGATAATTCAGTGTGTAAATAATGAACTAACAATTGGTTAGAAAAATATCAGTTAGCACTTGACTCAATCATATTTTGTACTTTCTGACAAGGTCATTATATCGACCGTGAAACTTACAAAATTATTACTTTAAATGAGACTGCTGATATTCTTGTTTCATTAACTTGTTTATCAATAACTTAACTTGTTTTTGAAATTGCACAAACGTAGAGCATGCTCTTGCGTATCGAATCAATTGAGAGATAAATCCGGTATGCAGGTGATGAAAATATGCTGCTGCATAAGTAAGGGAAGTTGTATATTAAAAAGCTAATGAACTTACGTTCATCAAAGAGCTTAATTGTTAGATTACCATTAAAGTCTTGTTCAAGTAAAATGTCTAAAATGAAGCTGATGTGTCAGACTCGTTGGTATCATCTATCTCCAGCTCAGTGGGATATATCGTATCGACATAAGAATGTAAGTAACAATTGTTAATTGACAATGGTTCGACGATATATATCTAAATGTCAAGTTGAAATGTTTTCTTCTTTTCATTTATAAGATTTTGGACAAACTCGGCTTCATATGAATACATTAGGTCCACTGATAGCGGGACACAATTGGTATCCATGGGAATTTCAATTAATTATTGCAAAACCTGGTCTCCAAAAAATCACATAGCTATTGCCAATTAGAAACTCAAACATCTTTTTAATGTCGACTTCAGGGTAATTTTGTGCACCAAAAATATTTCTTAACAAAACAATTGCTGAAATTCAATCACCATGTATGTAACTGTACGACTTCCAGTTTCATTAAAAAGGTAGCTGTCAATTATATCAAAAAAATTATACTTCAATTTATCGATGGGAATGGTTGTGTATAAAGTTAAAAATTCATAAGTCTGAGCAGTTGATTTAGCGGAAATCTCATGATTTCAAATTTACTTTTTTTTTTTTGATTTTTTTTTTAATAATATCAACATCTGATTCACACCACTTCTGAAATATATTGTTGCACAGTTTTCTTGAATTTCTCCTTCACTACTGATAATATCTTAGTAAGGAGTTAAGAAGAGGCTTGGTTAAACATTTACTGGAACCCGCTATTCATCTTTTTGTGTAAGGATTCATAAATTAATTAAAACTAAACAAATAAATTGCTGATTAATATAATTGTTTGAAATATTTTTTGTTTATTTTTAAATTAAAAACTGACGATGTTTTCATATTTGTCTAAGCATTTTTGTAAATATTATTACCAGGGAATCTCCACTGGCTCACTCGTACTACGTCATGTCACGGCTAGTGGCGTTATTTGTGACAGGATGATTTTTTTCTTTACTTGGTTTTGCCATTAAATGTTGATAATTTTACATGATTTTCAAATAATGGATGTTGCAACAAGTTAAATTGATTTCTGTCGTTCGTAAAATTTCTGATTACAACACAATTAAACCCCCAATAAGGTGCAGTGTGAATGTGAACTCAGCCCTTCCTTAACATAGCCGAGACGTTCGCTATGGTCCACAAAAGGCATAATCTAACACGTTACCTACAATAGCTTTTTACCGTGTAATACTTTGCCATAAGATATAGAATAAAAGAAGTGCAAAATTACAAGCATTTTCAAATGATACCGTGGGAAAAGGGTTGGTCCAAAAAAATAGATATCTAGTGGGGCAGATATCTCAAGCGTATTGACAATTTGTAATAAATCAAAAAAAGCAAAATTGTTTTAAATGGCAAGTATCAGGTGGATCGTCAATATACGACGAATGACATCACTGCCTGACAAAAAGGAAGTAGTCAAAAATTGCTTATTTTCACCGATTTTGTTTTTTGAATCTCTTAGATCCAAGAGATACATGTACTGATCACCATTTTCCCTCAAAACTCTAGCTGTACTGAATAAAGACATTAGGAACCAATGTGCTTATATATAATCGATAACAAAAGCAATCCATGAAAAGTACCTTTAGGAATAATCGTAAAAGTATTTGACAAAAGAGGGCTTTTCTCTTAAACGATTGAAATTGGTATTTAATGATTTATAAGATTTTTTCCTGACCATTTATATTATATGATTAGGAGGTTTGTTTCAAAAGTTCGCGGACTTCTGTCATATCTTTCTTTTTTAATTTGACGTCATATGTTATCCAAATTTGGTACAAATATCTTAACAATAAATTCAAATGATTTGTATTAATTTGTTTAGTTATCATAATTTATTCAAAACTTATCCAGATTTTAAAAATGCAAAAATCGGGTCGCTTAGCAGGACAAAATTTAGTAAGTTACAAACAATACATGAAATAATGTTTGAAGTTATATTCTCTGTCAAATGGGACCAAAACGAAAAACAAAATAGAAATTCAAATTAAGAATTGTTATATCGATTCGTATACCAAATTATGGATATTTTGCCTCTTTGAAAAGAAATCTATTTGAGAAGATCGGTAGTCCGTATTTAAAACGACAAAAATGATGACGTTTTACAACGTCACAGAGCAGCAGATAATGATACAATTTTGTGTTTTGATCAAGAAAAATCCTCAATAAACTCTAAAATGTTGGATGAATAAAAATATTTATGTCACAAGCGAGTTGTGCATGTGTGTACAAATAGTAAAGGCAGTATTTGAGTTACAGAGACAGACTCTGTATCGGATGAGGACAATTTGTAAAATAACTGTAAAAATCTGAACAAAAACTTTCAAAAGTTGAAACGTCAAGGAAAGACATATGCGCCTCAGAGTTGATTTTCTTTTGAAAGCAGATTTAAATTATACATTGAGAACAATTGTTAAAAAATAAATGTCAAGTATTAGAAAAAGGAGTTACATGTAATGAGTGGTAATTGGATAATACTTTGGACATTTTATAGGATTAATAATTTTTAGAAATTCTTGACGCTATGTTTTGACGTCAAGTGTGCTCCGCGGATACAAAACAATATGTTGATTTTAAAAGGAAATAAATTGAATTCTGTGAAAATGAATGGAATAAAACTTCACACATTAACAAAACAAATGTTTTTACCTAGTATGTACTGCTTATCTAAAATTTTTATAAGTAATATAATGAAATTCAAGATTGATATTGTCGGCGAATTTTTCGAACACCCCTTGTTTAATAGTTAAAGCTGACATGAATTCTTAAAAACGCAACATTTTCATCTATGTACGACTTGTCTCATACCAACTATAGCCGTATTCCGCCATATTTCTTTCAGATACATCGTCTCATTGTAACGATATATACCCCAATGCGGTCGTTACACTTGAATGATTTTTTGGCTTGGGTATCGACTTGTGCACATCTCCGATGGTAAAGCATATGAGAACACATGAGGTGATCAAGACATTTCAAAACCACAACAAACATCATAATAATCATATTTCTGAATAATTATTGAATTGAATCAAAAGGAAAAAAGAATGCAAGTTTGGAAGAGAAATTTAGATGCATAAGTACAGTGTAAGTATTTTACAGTGCGCCAATTTATGCAGAATAAACTTGAAATAAAAAAAAGCAGTAAAATCTGCAAAAACATTTTGAAATTATATCATTTGAATGGAACAAAACAACCTACGTCTTTGATTTGTAGGTTCTAAAGATGCAATTGATACATATCGAGAAAACGCCTCGAACGCTGCAAACGTACCCATACCTGAAAATAAGGTTACTGCATCGGTTCGAAGATGTGCACAAGTCAAGTGATATACACCCTGAATCCCATTTATTGAAATATGCATCACAAAAAAGAAAGAAACGCCATAAAAGCTCAATAGTGAACACACTGTCATTACTCCGTACAGACTAGCATGTCGATACACTTAGTCCATGCTGATCACATTTTGGCAGGGAAAATATCACAAGTGGAAAGAGAAGTTATTTGGTATTTGCGTGGCTGAAAAGAGGGGAGGGGGGTTAAAGTATTTATCATTATAACTGCTGTTCATAAGCTATAATTGTGAATTGTCTATCTACATATAGTTCTAATATACATTCTATACAAAGTCATGTTTTTAGTCTGCAGTTGGTTTGCGTTGCAAAATTCTCTTGTCAATTATAACTGATTATTTTAGTTCTAATCTCAAATCTAAACCAAGTAATTTGAGGTACGGTATTATTTACTTCAAATCTTAAAAGCAATGAACCAGAATGCTAATTTTTATGTGTACATCTACACGTTCTTACACACACACACACACATGGAGAAAGGCCATCCCCTGTTCAGATTAACAATTAGGCATTTGATTTTTTTTTAGACGGGAGGGGGGGGGCATGCAAAAGTAATTGACATGACCGTTATTTAAATATTCTTGGAAGACAGACATTTCTGCCGATTTCAATTTTGAGATTTTTTTTAAATGTGTCCACTCCGACCACAAAGTATGTGCATTTTGAGGAATGTAACTGTTTTATGTTGTTACAGAAAGTCTTTCGAGACTTCAGTATCCCTGCCTGATAGTCTAGCTATTTTTGTTGGTAAAAAAAATAATTTCTGTAGGAGTATTTAGGAGATAAGCTAGGGTAGGGATACTTGACACTGGTTGAATACGGATAATTTTTATTAAATCTTTTGTATATTGAACTCTCTCTCTCTCTCTCTCTCTCTCTCTCTCTCTCTCTCTCTCTCTCTCTCTTCCATCCGTTAGGGCAAACATTTCTGCCGATTTCAATTTTGAGATTTTTTTTTAAATGTGTCACTCCGACCACAAAGAATGTGCATTTTGAGGAATGTAACTGTTTTATGTTGTTACAGAAAGTCTTTCGAGACTTCAGTATCCCTGCCTGATAGTCTAGCTATTTTTGTTGGTAAAAAAAATAATTTCTGTAGGAGTATTTAGGAGATAAGCTAGGGTAGGGATACTTGGCACTGGTTGAATACGGATAATTTTTATTAAATCTTTTGTATATTGAACTCTCTCTCTCTCTCTCTCTCTCTCTCTCTCTCTCTCTCTCTCTCTCTCTCTCTCTCTCTCTCTCTCTCTCTCTCTTCCATCCGTTAGGGCAAATATGGAGGTATAAGATCCTACGCACTTTGTGCTGTACCATTTATTAAGCCTTAGAACTGATCAAGGATTTTTTCTCAGAGGGGATGTCGAAACTTCATAAATTAAATAAAAATTTGAATTTGTACAAGAAATTAACCCAAACGCCTAAATTGAAAGAGAAATTAGAGGTATTGTGAGCAATGTGCATACTAAATGATACCCCCCCCCCCATTTGGTTATTATGGCAAAGTCCATATTTTGCTGTTGTCGCTAAACCCAAAATATGTGTCGAATCAAAAAGCAGGCACGTAGTATCGTATTTGAAAGTGGTGGCCAGTCAGAGAATTTTTGTTAATTACCTGAAAAAGTTGACAAGCAAAATAAAAAACAATTCAATTTACATTTCCTATAGTATAAGTTAGGTCGCGGGAAAAAGTGGGTTGCAGCCCACCCCCCCCACCTTCCCGCCCCCACCCCTGTTGCTACACCCCTGAAAAGTAAAATAGGAGTTGCACAATGGTAATATGTAATAAACCTAAGATTCTGTGAAAGTTTCATTAGATTTTACCAAGTGGTACAAGATGATTTGCGGATAAGATATTGGTACCCCAAAGCGTAAGAGAAAGACGCACGGATAGACGCGCGGACATAACGATTAATATATACCCTCCCACTTTTCAAGCGGGGGATATAATAAACGTGAAATATTCATCACAGGAATGGGAACATTGGGAACTTTCTCAAATACCTTCTCAAACGTACGTGTCGAACCTGGACCTGGACAACAGACAAGAGAATTTTTAAAAAGCTAATTGTAGGTAGAATGTGGAATTCTCATGGGGAGTTTGCTCTTTCTTCCTATATGCTTTTTCTAATAATCATTAATTATTTATGTCTAGAAATTTAATTCACATTAAATTCTCTTTTCATTATCATTCCACCACAAAATCAAACTCGTTTATTATACCCCTCGCAATAAGTTGCGTGAGGTATATACCACTGCACAGAGTTTTGTCGAACTTTGAAGATATTTATAGGAGACAATGTGTGTGTAGATTTGCACATCACCAGAAAATTCCGAATTCTTTATTTTTTCGGGAATTTCCGCACTTTTACTTTTAGATTTTGGCCATATCTTGAATATAGAGATGAGCAGTTTGTCAGCGCAGTTCCTCATAAACCGCTGCACTCAATTTCGTCAAACTTTGCAGATATTTAGGACACAATGTGTATAGATGAGCATATTACATGGAAATTACGATTCCTTTATTTTTTCTGGGAATTTCAGCAATTCGACTTTTGGGGGAGCGTGGGGTATGAGAACTTTCTCACTTTTTTTCTTTCATTGTGCATAAAATTATAAATCAAATTATATTAGGTCTTATAAAGCCTATACATAGTATTTATTGGATAATTATGAATCTGTTTCAGACGTTTCTCTTAAATTATTTTTATAAGAGTGTTAATATGCATGTTTTATTACAACCCCACAACCCCCTACTCCCATCACAGGTAATCTTCAAAAGGTGAATGATTCGTAATGATGCATGCTTTATTAAAAATTTAATGAAGTTTAACCATGTAATCATAAATTATATTTACTACATTTACAAACAAGAGTAATGTTTATTTTTGAAGAAAAAAAAATTCAATCAACCCCACTGAGCTTTCAACCTTTGATATTTTCCCTGACCAAATAAAATGATCGGCATGGGCCACGTTTGTCCAAGCATCTTTTACTATTGAGTTAGCAATGGATTACATGACTTCTGAGATGCATTTTTCAATAAAAGTAAAATAGGATAATTCTCTCGACATGGGCACATCTCTGTAACGATAGCAGTATTCAGGTAAACGTTTTATCACTGCGTTTGACGGGTTTTCTCGACTTGCATGGATTTTTGCTGTACATAAATGTATTCCGTGTTAGTGTACTTTTTATATTGCAGCAAATGCATTCAAAAATGATTTAAATCTTGGTATAGTTCTATTTTTTGTTGAATTTTTACTTTTCAAACATGTATTGGTCAGTTTATGGACTTCTAAAAACTATGCTATCGGAGATGTGTACATGTCGACAGCCAGACTAGAAAATCACTCAAGTGAAACAATTCTACAAGGCTATATATATAGCAGGTACAGGTGGCCAAAAATCTTCGATTAAATATGGCGGAATCGAAGAAATATGTCGGACAAAGGCGTACAGGAATGTAGTAAGTCGTACAAAGATGAAAACTGATGCCTTTTTAAGAGTTCATGTCAGCTTTAATAAAATAACTTGAATTTTTCAAGATTTAAAGCAAAGTTCAGAAAGGAGCGATGTCTGATGGGTTTTTTTTTTTTATTTTGCATATTGTGACATTAAATATGAATTTCACGTAATACATATAATCAATAAAATTATCGAAATTAACATGCTTGAAATCAATATATTTTATTAGAATTGTTTTTCATTAAATACACAAGACTTTGAAGAAAAAAAGCAACTGCTTTTTGGTATTTTCCTCTGTGTAATGCCATCAATTGAATAGAACTCTAATCATTCAGCTTGGATACAAAACTTCGCCTTTATATGTATTGTCCATGTTGCAATCAAACATAGTGAAATCCCGTTGGAAACAAAGACGGATTTCATGTAACCACAACTTCTAAAAAATTTAAAAACAAAAGCAAAAATGAAAAAACAAATGTATCAGGTTTGATGGAAATGTCATGGCACGACTGGTATTAAAATTTTGATAATTATGTTTTTGAGAAACACTTCTTATATGCTAATACCAATATTCTTTTTATGTATGTCAGATATATACAATACTTTATAAAATATTATAACAAATGCATCCTTTGGTAATCGTCACAACAAGAATGTACCGGTGTCATCATGCCGTTTCCCTCTGACTCTTATTTTGAATATTATGATACATAAGTTTTTCAAAAAAAAAAGGAATTAACTAAATCGGGAAGAAATTAAATAATTTCATTGCTTGAACTCAAAACAATACAGGTTATAGCAAAATTTCTGAAGAAGAGATGAGGCAAGAGACCAATGGCAGTGCTTATTCTTAATCTTTTAAACGCATTTGAATGATGATGAAACAAAAATATCAACAGTCTCGTTGAAAGTCATAATTTCGTTAGTTCTATGGTCGATACAATGACCTTGTCAGCAAAAAAAATTATCATTTAATCAAATTCTGACTGACTTTTTTCATACGAATAGTTAGTCCATTATTTATACACTGAATTGACGACGATTTTTTTTTTCGTGTGTGTCCTGATCATGACAAGGAGCAGACGGCGGGTGTGACGGGTCAGCAGGGGATGCTCAATCGTCTATGGCACCTGATCTCACCTCTGATGTTTCGGATGTCTTTATTTTCTCTGCTCCTATTGTTTAATTGTATTGTTTAATGGACTATGAGATTGAAAAACTGTTCGTTATCTCCATATCATTCATGTAACCAAATGCAATTGTAACAATTCTAAATAAAAAAAGAGTGTATTGAAAATCATATTTTCTTAATTGCGTTTGATTATTTTAGATTTTATGGTAGTTACATGTATGACATTACTTCTTGATGAATCATTTCAGATGGATAAAGAATATTAAATTTTCTCTTCAACAAAATTCATTATGTAATAAATGCGGCCCAGTAACAAGAATATGTTTTTTTGAATAAAGACGATTTGTTTACACAAGGGGTTTAAATTAGCCCTCATGACAAACAAAAAGCTTAATGTAGTATCATGAGTGACACATGTATGAGTTACCGTTTGTCCCACATTTCTGAGCCAAATATATGCTTTGTGCTTTGTTTGTCCCTTAATATTGTCTTCTAGAATTGGAATCTATTAAAAATAAATATATAGAACATTACGTTATGATTTTCTAGCTTAAATTTCAGCATTCTGCTATTTGAGTTTTCTTTCTAATCAACTTACTTTAACACTGTCTCCAGGTCGTACGTTCCCTATTTGCGGATCTCTAAATTAAACAAAGATATGAATGTTATTTTACTTGTTACCGTTGAAAAAAGCAAACATAATTATATTTACACTAGAATACATTAATATTAGAATTAATTGATATTGAAGTAAACTAACCTTAACATTTCGAACGGAGAGGCTAGCTCAATGGCTTTAGCAAAATACTCTCTAACGTTAAGACCATCAGCACATCTGCCATGTTTCTGCCACTGGTCTGTCCTATAATGTTTAAGATACCTATTAATCATAGAATTCTCATACAATGATAACTTTGTTCCCAAATAAGAAAAGAAATCTATGACTCAAAATCGTGACAAAAATTTATACTTAAAGTGAGGACATTATAGTTAATACCATATTTATTCGTATTGTCTTTTAAAGGTTAAAAAACTATTGCTATGCATATATAACATAGTAGTAAACAGTACACTATATATTTTAATTCATTAAATCTTTTAATTTTACACACCCCTGATATTGATACCTTGAAATAAACTTACAGTTTGTTATTAATCATTGTTACTCTGAGAGGCTTTTATGTTCAGCAAATTCATATGAAGCAAAAGAGAAATTTACCTTAATGGTCACCTAAGGAAATTACAATACTGTTGCAAAATATATCAAATTAAAGGAAAAGCTACATTATAATGCTTAAAATGCTTTTTTTTTTTTTTTTTTTTACAAATTTTAATCTGTTTGCTCCTTGATCTTCAGGAGCAGAGAAGATTTGCGAAGAAATGATGCATTCTTCACAATTCATTCAAAACATCTCCATTGTTATTATTAAAGTCCCTGACCGAGGGGTAAAGAAATTTTAGAAGAGGCACTTTTTCTCAAAATAACTATGTACTTAGTATATACCGGTAAGTTAAATGGCTTGGGACATAAAAGAAGATTATTAAAGAAAAAAAAAATATTTTCACAATACGTCTAACCGAACCCCATTTCATACTAAAGGTCCTGGCCTAGAGACAATGATTTTCACACTTTTGAAAGAGCCACCAAGGGTTGTAACATCGATGCGCTTAGTTTAAAAACTAATCATGTAAATGAATACGCATGATATGGACAAAGATTTTGATATAATTAATGTAATTTTAATATATTGTCTATACACCCCCTAACACACATTTTCATCGTAACAATGCATTTTTTTACTGCATACAAACCTAACAAGAAACTTTTTTTCCATGTAGTAAACTGTAGTCGACTGCAGTTAAACATTGTAGATAATACTTTGATAATTTGATTTACTATAGAATACTTATTTTTCGCGAGTACTTATCATCGCAAAATGGCTCTGAAACGTCAAATCGTTAGAACAATAATTCACGAGTGGACGGTTGAATGAGTGATTTTACATTGGTTTAAGAACCATAAAATAAGGCCACAAATTTCATAGTTTTGGATGTGAACAACATATTCCTCATAACTATATATGCATTGAGGTTATCTTAAAAACCCAGGAGCAGAGAGGAAAACTAGTGATTATTGTAACGGGGACCCAAACGCTCCCAAAATCCCTTTCTGTGCATAATTCCTGTAAGACATTTTTTAGAAAATAAAATAAATATCGAAGGATTTCATCAAAGAATTATGAAGGCTACAATGCTATCAACTATATGTCATTTAATGAATTGTACGCGCACGCACGTTTACGAACATGCAAGATGATTATGGTATGTTTTTTATACAACTAAAATATCTAAATAACGCGAGAATAAATAAAAAAAATTCTTAACTATATAAATTTAACTGTTTTTCAATATTATATTATTATATTATATTGGCCTTTTTGCGTGAGCGCACACGTGCATGCATGCATGTTTGTGCATTCATTTTGATAGTATCATATTGTAGGATTTTATTATACCTATTAATACTGTAAATTTTATTCCATTTCGTTGAACATTAAGAAAGTTGTAGACATTTAAAGTTTCAGCCAATCAGATTGCAGCACATATGCACACGCATGCTTTTCATGATAATTCTTATATTCTTATATATCAGGTTGTAGATCTCCCAAATGCATGTCTATGTTTAGAATTTCAAAAGATTTTTTCCAAAAAAGAAAGATATTTGAGAATTTAGTCTCAGACAATATGAGCAAAGCGCACGTGCATGGGCGTGAGATCTTGCTTTTTTGACCATGTCATCTTGTCAATATATTCTTAAATTATAAGTTTCAAAGAATTTCATCAAAAATTGAAAAGGTTAGGGTTATATTCATTAAATTGGTCATTTCACGTGTTGCACGTGCGTGCTCTTGCAAGCACGTGCGCCCAAATGACCTTTGTTCGGCAAATCTACATAACATGTCTACTGACCCTAAATACATTTTACCTTAGTCGGATGTGTAGTTTACAAGATAACTCGAGATCAAAATTTTCCTAGGAAGAAGAAAATAATAAGAAGAAAAAACAGAGTAAAAAGAATATGTTCCCCAACTTCGTTTGGGGAATATGATAAAAAATATTCCTCTTCACTTCATAATCAATAGAGCCCCACCCTTAAATCAGAACCCCTAACACTTAGACCATTCCTTTGATTTTTTTCTTTTGGAAAAGTACACTTGCTTAATATGCCAAGGCATTTCATTTTTTTTTAATTTTACTTATACCCTGGAGGAGGTAGGATTTTTTTCTAAGTACTGTATTCAAACTTTAAAATCAATAGGTACTCACAGCAGATGCGAACAAATAAACAATTTTGGAATAAATACCCTCAGGCTGGCACACCATGCTCTTAATCATGCACATAACTTGTTTGCTTTGTACTCAGGAGCATCAAAAGACTTTAATGAAACAATCATGAAATCTCGATATCTGATAAACAGAACTCCATCATAACTCAGGAATTTCTAATTAGGGGACCATGCATTTTAAAAATTTTGGTATGGGGTTCAATGCTTTTATAATTATGTAACAAACTGCTTTATTGCTGTCAGAAGTAAAGAAAGAGACTATATATTTGAATATCCTTAGACGAATGTTGGAGGTAGAATGAGACTCATGTTAAAATTGATTCATATAGAAAATGCAAAAAGGCATCAATTCTCAGGTATCCTTGCCCATCACGTTGTTTGCCAAATATCCCGAAGAGATTTAATAAAATCTACTTGGGGTCCTTCAGGGCTTACAAGTTAAATATTACACATACATGAAAAAAATCAAACTTGAGTGCAGCAACACATCGACAAAATATAATTTTGAAAATTAATGAGAAATGATGATTATAGCAGATGGGTACTAACTAAATGCTGAAAAACCAAATGAATTAGCATACGTACGAAGAAAAAATTAAGATTTTTACAGGAACACTAATATTTTATTTTTGCATTCATTTAATTCATTTTTGTAAAGTAATTCCAACCTCCTATGATGTCAAAATAATTTTTTTGCAAAAACTGTAATCTAATTAAATTAATACCCAAAAGAACAATACATTTTGAAAAGTGATTTTTCATAAGCGTAATGATAGACATCATTAAGTAAAAGTATTTTAAAGATGCTTACTTTCTTCTTTAAATCAATTAATTAATCGTTTAAAAAAAATGTTGACGATCGCAATAACTCCTGCTCAGTAAGTTTCATTCCGGCATTTCCTTCATTGTTCTTCTAATGTAAAAATATTTTCCCTGATATTCACGATTCCAAAGTATCTTATAAATAGCATGTATTTAGGAACTTTCAGCATCAGAATTTGGCATTTTGATCTGCTCTTACATAATATTTATGACACTGTTTACAAAAATGTACGATTTTTATGCTGACATATGCTTCTGTTTATGTTCGTCTCTAGTGTCAAATACTTAGTAATATGTTGACCTATACATTTTTGGAAATAATTTGTAAATTTAAACTTTAATTTTAAAAGAACTAATTTCTAATTGAGGTAAGTTAATGACTAACATGTTGAAGAAGGAGGAATATCAATTTTCTCTTTTAAGTCAAATTTCGCAAATGCTATGGTCGAAACAATGACCTTGTCAGCAAACATAATCTATTATTTATAGTCAAATGCTGACCGACTTTTTGAATACTTGTTAGTCCATTATTTACACACTGAATTGTCTACGGAATTTCCCATCATTTCCCGATCATGGTAATAAGCACACATGGCTGTGACTGGTCGTTAGTGAATGCTTCTTTATCCATGGCACCTGATCCCACCTCTAATGTTGAAGAGGTCCTTGTTTGTTATGTATGCTCCTGATTTGTATTGAATACTGTTTCTTAGTTCCATATTGTTTATAGAGAATAAAACATACATGTACCCTTTTCCATATCACACCCTGTATCAGCCCAAGACATCAATATCAGTAGAGGGTCGAATTCCCGAGGGCTGTTATTGGTCAAGGGCTGATATTGGTCGAATGTTGATTCAGGATACGATGTGGAAAAGGGGGTGTTTTTTTATATTTATTACATACTTAGTAATAAAATATAGAACACACTTGGTTGAGAAAAAAATAAGTTAATAATCATACACAGTCTCCTTACAATGCACACAGTCTGTAATGTCTCATACGGTTTTCGTTTGTTTCTACATGTACTTCTATTTCAAATTTCTCCGATAGTTATCAATTAATAGTCAATTAGATTATCCTTACATTCAAAAAGTTAAAATTTAAAGAATTATGCAACTTCCAAAATATGTGTATGATCACAAGTACTGTTTTTAAGGTTTAATTTACTAGGGATGAAATACTGATCCGTATCAGCCCTGCAGAGCCGATAACCTATATCAGCACTGCAAATCCATATCAGCACTGCAGGGCTTATACGGCTATTGTGACGTCAGCCATATCACAAATGCAAACAAACCTGTTTTTATTTCTATAGTATGTAATAAAAAGAAAAAATGCACATTTTCAATATATCATCGAAGAGCCTCGCCCTTATATCATAATCTCTTACTCAGGAGCCAGAAAATTCACTACTATAGAAAAGGAAAAAAAATTCTTCATTTGATTGAGAAGAATACAGGAAGACAAGATTGATTGATTGATGTTGTTTAACGTCTCTCTCGAGAATTTTTCACTCATATGGATACGCCACCATCTGCCGGTGGAGAGCTGAAAATGTCCTATACTCGGCACTCAGGGTCATTAAGCAGGGAGAGATCTTTTTCGTGCCAGCAAATACTGCAGGCCTCAGTTTATGCGGTATCATACGAAGGACCGGTCTCCACTTCCCATAGTAGGATTCGAACCCCCGACGTGAAGACGAACTCCTTACTTCGCGACTCTAGAGCAGACGTTCTAACCACTGCGCCACGCGGGCGAAAGGAAGAGAAGGTACACTACAAATCTGACCATGTATGTTTATAAAATATGAAAGCGATATTAGAAATAAAAACTCATATTTCTGACTCATAAGAATTCCAAGCAGTATGAATACACAATTCGCTTTTTTCATATTACCTCCTTAAATCTAATTGTGACGTACATACCTCATTTACTTATACATTTTCTGTTACTATCACGAAATGTTGCAAAAGTCATGCATTCATTATTATGAGTCCTTAAATACTGCAAATCTCCTGAACATGTAAGCGTTGGGTCATGAATTTCATAATTTTGGAAAAGGACTTATGTTGTATAGTTTCAACAACAGTTTAACTGCTTGATGTTCTAAATAAAATTGAGCATTACACCCATTTTACCGATTTTTTTTTTCTTTTTCAAATAAAAATATTTGTTATAATTCATTGCACATATTAAAAACATGTAACATTTTTTTAATACATGTCAAAACACGTAGAGAGTTGTTCTTTTAATTCAGAAAATTAGCTCGAAAAATTGATAAAAAATTTATCTGAAATCAAATTTTACCAGAATTTAACGTTGTCATTGTCGAAAAGGTTAGGCCAAGCTTCAATCATAACATCTTTAACAACCTAAAAATAATCATTCCTAGAATTAAATTTATTCGCCTTGAAACAAAATCGATGAGTTTCATTTCAAAATCCAATTCATCAGTTGTCTCAACTTCAAAGACATAAATTATTCATGAAAATTCATGAAAATAAAGATATAAATAATTTGAATATCATAACAATTAACTTCAAATATTGCTTGTCGTAGTGTAAGATTTTTTTTTTTCATTTCGAGAACACTAGTAACGTCCTTTAGGAACATTCAAGCCAGTAATGGAGTGCCCTCAAAATGTATTGATAAAAAATAAACAAACGTTATCAATATCTTCAAGACGAAATTGACTATCTGGACAATTCTCAACAGGACTTTTATTTGCGTTTGACGGCCTGAAAATAATGAAATGCATATTTTAATTTATCTCTATTCTACAAAACAAATTAATTCTAGAATTAAAAAATGTATTTATCCAACAATTCTAAAAAAAATATCCTTTATCACAAAGAATTAACATAATAATTTTAATGATTTGGAAGACAACGTACCAAAGCACTATCAGGCTAACAGAAATGGCGCAACAAAATCAAAGATTTTGATTCGGTTAAAATCCGTAATTATTTGACGGCGTAAAATTTAACAGATTTCTCAAGAGGCATATATAAATTGATTGATCTGTGATGACATTGTTTTATGATTTGAAAGACAACATACCAAAGTCCATGTATGGTCCAGCGATGTGGAATTCCTCCATCTCGATGGCACTGAAATTTTGTTTTGCTTAAAGAAATCATGTTAGTTGAAAGCAAGAGTCAAAAATGTGCAAAAGTCCTTTATACGCTATTGATTTTTGAAAGGTCAACTGAACTGATAATATACTTGGTGATTCAAACTTACTCCTCTGTTTTTGCAATATGTTACTGGCCACTGAAGAGACAAAACGTAGTAATCAAAGTCCACTGCTGTTACGTAATTCTTATAGCTGTTTATAAACAACAAAAATACGTTATTAAAACATAACAGGTTAAAATTTCTAAACTATTGGATTTATGCATGACAACTACAAAATTAAAACATCACACGATTTAGAAGAGCATTTCATAATCAAACTTTTCAAAACTGTAAGAAACTTATATTATATATATTAACCAGGCAAATTAAATATAATAAAAAAATTGTATCTTTAGAACTTGATTTTTTATCTAAATTATAACTGACCTGCACCATGTGAGAATCACAAATAGAAACGTGGTTAGAATACCTGAAGCCATTGGAATATGTATCTGCTATTAATACCTACATAAATAGTACGTAAAGATATAAGTGTTTTTAGAATAAATCTATTTCAATGGCGAGAGGTTTATCTATTGCGCATATTCGCACTATATATCCAATGCCAGTTTGGAATTGAATTTAAAATTAGTTGGGGGGGGGGGGGTGTCCTTAAATATGATTACATCAAAACTTATTATCAATGCGATACTTTGAATCACGATACTCTGTTTTCTGATGTCATAGATAACTGCTAAATTATACCCCTGCAAGAAAAGTGGGAGGGTATATAGTGATCGGTATGTTCATCCGTCCGTCAGTCTAGCTGTACGTCCGTCCATCTATTACGCTTTGAGGTATCCATCTCTTATCCGCAACATACCTTTTACCACTGAATCAAATTTATGAGACTGTCAAAGAATATTTGTTTTATAGTCTTATGTCTAATCCGCAACTCCTCTATTTCCACTGAATAAAATTTATTAAGACTGTCACAGAATTTTTGTTACATAGTTTCATTGTGCGCCTTCTATTTTACGTTTTGATCAGACACATATTTTTGGTTTTCCAGAAAAAAAGCATGGACAGGCCTTTCTTTTATTATATTGAAGGGTACCAATCTCTTATCCCCTACTCCTTCTATACGACAAAAAAAATGATTCTTTCACAGATTATTATTAAATAATGCCATTTTGCACCTCCTACTTTATTTTTATTTCTGACACTTATTTCGAGTTTCTCAGAGCAAAACATTAACTTTGCCGTTATAATCATATGGGAGGCGGGTGGTATCATTTATTGAGCTCATTGCTCACAGTACCCTTATCTTATAATAGTAGAACTCATACGTATCCATCTTGACTGTTATTGATAATGGATTTTTTTTTCTTCAAATTTTGATACACTGTCTCCACCACATTTTTGGTTTTTTTTTTTCACATTTGTGGATGTTTTCAGTCAAAATTGTAATAATTCATCTAATGTATTAAATTTAAGATTATTTACTAAAAATATCGATTATCATAATAGATTTATTCCTCACTCTTTTATCTTTTGTTTGTTAAAATATATAGCATTGTCAATATAACTTTATCAAATTATAAACTGTAACAAAGATGGTAACATGACAAACTGTTGAACAGTCCTTTTATTCATAATAATGGCGTTTAAATTTCAGTGATGAGAGAATTATGGAAAAAACAATCAATAAAATGTGTTACTCAGCTATTTAGAATGCTTATTGTTTATATGCAAAATTTTTTTTGTTAAAATTAATTAATTTTTATCTATTTGGCTTCAGGTGGCAACGGGAAATATTAACTAAGCAACGAAAAGGCAATTATGCAAATCTAGAAGTATTGTTCTTTGAAATTATGATAATTGTTGTAATATACTTCATGTTTCCTCACACATGTCACATAAGTCTAGTAACAGTGTTTTAAACAACCCTGCGAGAATGTAAAATGTAGCTGAAACACCATACCTATGTCTATTTCACTAATTACGTCCAAATCTAAGGAGTCTCCTGCATGCATCCTCTGTTACGAATGATTAAACTTTTATGAAATAAATCGTTAAAATTACCATTTCTGTTAAGTAATTTAAACAGGATGTAGATTTATAGAGATTTATACACTTTTATATATGAAAGAATTCCCCTTTTTCTAAGCTCATTATACAAAGGAACAATCTTTTGTTACATCAAATGAAATCTCTTGTTATTTTAAATACATTTTCATCAATATATATTCAGAAGTATGTAGAACAGAAATATTTTCTAGCCAGCCCTCCAAGTACTTAATTGGGTCATTTTGCTCAAAGCGAAAGAAAAAAAAATTAAGAACTTTATTCTTAACATCTTTTGTTCACTATTGTTTATCAAAACATCGCCCCTTTTGAGATTAAAAGCGTCATTGATCTTACCTTGATTTCTCTAGATATGAAATGAAACTTGTAGCCTACAAATATATATTACAGTCATAGCAGTTTCCAGCTGATTGATAAGATATTCTGGGAATTAAATCTTCTTGAACTAAAATTTCCTCAACTTAGTGTTTAAAATATTTTGAGAACTAGAGATGGAAAAATGTTGTATTGCACATTTTTTCTTTCCAATGTGTTAATGTTTATTCTACTTCCTCTGGTTAAAATCTGCTGTGCAATTTGACGGATTTGGGTCAAGATACTTTGAAATACTGCTAGATTGTTTTTTTTTACTTGCTTATACTTGATATCCGTGCTTTTTTTATCTTTAGATTTTAAGGGATGAGACTTAAAAAACAATTTTATTCTTTCATGTAAATTAGTTCAATCTGATTGGTCGAAAAATATTTGTTAAAAACACTATTATTCGCTGAATAATGAAGGTACGCCCTCCAGCGTAGCAACAGTCAACAGTGCTTGATAATGGGTGATATTCCCAAAAAATAACGACTACGGAGAATTTATGCGCGCACGGTTCATTGATATATATATATATATATATATATATATATATATATATATATATATATATATATATATATATATATATATATATATATATATATATATATATATATATATATATATATATATATATATATATATATATATATATATATATATAT
>PRKT01001012.1:54233-81559 GCA_003671525.1 Saccostrea glomerata | reverse complement strand
CCCCCCCCCTCTGCCACTGAACTTATCCTATATACTTTCTAAAAATATGCAAAATATGCAGATTTATGTAGTGTTTTTAATTTGTATTACCGGGAATATTTTTTAATTTGTAAACTGGCATGATTTAACATGTCCATGTATTAACTATACATTATTGATAAGAGACTTACACTCTATTTTGCATTAAAGTTTTGGACAGACCTGGTATATTTTATATGACAAGTCAGTGTCTTATTTGCTTTTTTTTTTTAATCAAACATTATTTGATTTGATAAAGAGAACAATAGCTGTGTTTCACCTAGTTCAATCCAAAAATCATCCATGCTTCACTAGATGCTCAGCACTGTTAATTCTGATGGTTTTAGAGCAGAGCAGAACACATTCAACGAGGCTCAAGGGAATAATCTAGTGTGTCAAAGAATTAATGTGTTTAGATGAAACAGAGCCGTATAGTTTGTTTATGTATGGCCAATACTTAAATCTTAAACTCTGAGACAATTATCGCTTCCTCGGCTTCACTAAGTGGTCACTGGTCAAATGTTTATTCTTTCCCAAGATATCATTAGCTCTTTTACTTGCAATTGTGTGTATGAACAGAAGTACTTAATATATTAAAATCATGTGTTTTTCTTTGCTAGCATAATAGTGACCTTGTCTGATATAATACCCTGCTATAAAAACAAGTTAAAATTACTATAAATTGGTTATCTTGATATATTATGGAAAAAAAGACACAAATTCAATAAATTATTATACTCAATACTGTATCCTTTTAAACTATATGCTGCGGTTAGAATAATCAGGATAAAATTAAAAATAAACTAATTATAAAAGATTTAAACACTTTTTTGAAACAATTTACCCTGAATTTTTTTTTAATAAAAATTCTAGGCATATTTTGTTGTGTTGTCAACTGCAACATATATATACATATATAACAAAACCTTTATCTTAAAGGGTTTTTTTTTTGTCATTCTATATATTAATCTTTTCTAAAAAAAAAAATAATAAATAAATAAATAAATAATTAAATACAAATTCACATTTTATGTATTGCATTGATTGTTTTAATAGATTTTTAATATTAATCAAAGTGGAATTCAGTCCAAAATAGAGTGAATATGAAGTTTCTTTTAGTTGTCAATCATCACTATCCCACTGAAAAATATATTTTATTCTAAAAAAAAAATCCAAAGGTGGCATCTTGTTTATATTCCTACATACACCTATTGTTAAGGATTAGTTTAATACTTTAACAATAACTTAAGTATATGTATTATTTAATTATAAATAAGTATTTATAATTCACATCTTTAAAAAATTGTATATTAGTTATACATTTTATATGTATGGTCTATGGGCAGATCATGTCTTGTGTACTCAGTGTCCGGTACCTGATAAAAGAAAAAATAGTATTACTAATATATACAAGTAACAGTTTCACTAGTTGATACTTCCATCATTTTATGCATATAACCGTAATTTTGTTATAATTTATTTATTAGGTTAAAGCGGAGAAAAAATGCACTATTCAGTTTCATTAGAAAGGTTCATTTTTTTAACACATGCCTGATATGTACACCAATGAAATTCTTATTCTTAGAAACTCAGTGTTCCAGTGTTGGTGAATGTAATTTCAAAGAGTTGAAGAAAATCTTCTTAAATTATTTCCACATAATGAAAGCAGATAAGACCGGGGTCATATAAATTGACTTCAAGTTTTACAGATAACAAAGACGTTGACTTTGCTGCAGCTGGCTAAATCATCAAATCCCAAATGACCAACACTGCAATCCAAGATATAGGAAATCTGTGAAATTCAGAGTGCACGTTTCTGAAATTAACAATTAAATCAAAGTATCTAACTTTGAAAAGGGGGAAGGAAGATGAGCAATAGCCATTCAATAAAACAAAAAAAATGTATAACTATATTACTCAGTACAACACTTCTTTTAATACATGTAGTAATAATTTAATAAAATATTCTAAAACAATAAAACATTTTTAAGGGCTTTTTTGGAAATGTCGATTCTTATTCCTTCTTCCTTAAGATCTGACAATTAAGTGCAGGAGATGTTGTTTTCACATTATTATTATTTTTTTTTTTTTTACAAAATAATTCTGTTGAATGTTTTTTGCATTTAATATGTACAAACCAGATTTTAGCCTGAGATTTGTTATTCCCGAACCAGAATAATTAGTAAAGTTTTACAGCGTATATAAATTTCATTACATTTTTTTGTTTTTTAAATATATTGAAACTATCCAAATTTTAAGGAGTAAAATTTAAAACTCTAACAAGATCTTAATTCCCTCGCTGTTTGAATTCTTTTCTACAATGTAATTTGCTTCAATTTTCTGACTGCAGAGACATGTTTATCTATAACACGATCAATTAAGTCATCAGCACGGATCTTTACTGTCCATGAAGTCACAGTGGACAGATAGTTGCCAGAGCTGATCGCCTATAGCTAGTGTTCCATGAACATATATGATTGGCAGTGATTAATAACAATTACACTGTGAGCTGGGGCCAGGAAGACATCAAGGTCTTAAAGTCTTTATCTTTAAAGTAGAGAATGATGCAGGAATTAGGGTTACTAGACAAATCCCTATTATAGAATCAATTCTTCAGTTTTAGGAAATACACACTTGTACTACAATATAATACAAATTGAGATTCAGAATGAAAATAGGTTCGTGTAAATTAAAGAAAACATTTAAAAAAAACCATGAAATATCATTTGACAGCTGCATGCACTATGGAAAAAGAGAAATAAATTAAACTTTGAAAAAATTTGATGACTTATATTATCATATTATCATACAATACATGTATGTAAAATGTTCATTGGAGGAGTATGGGGCTTAAGACCTATATATTATTATAATATACATTTCCAATTGTCATTTAGTTTTTAAATTAGTGTTACATGCAAGATATAAAGGAGAATGATTTTTCTCAGATAAATTGCAAATCAGAGTTATTACTGTAAACGTGTTACATTTGGCGGTGTATTCTTTTTAGCTTTTTGGCGGAAAGAAACATTCGCTAATTTAAATACAACGCTAAATGTCTTAAACATCAAACATTAAAATGCGCTTAATCATACCTACGCTAACTTATTAAAATATCAACTTCCGCCAAATATAGTACACTCTAAATATAAAACATTTACAGTATTTCATTAAAATAGTATGAGAAAAATAGAAAGTGTCAATTTTGCAATATTCTTAATATAGTATGGAAATACTTTCATAATTCATGGGCAATTTAAAGTTCGAAATTTTAATTCAAGTTTTGCAATTTTTTATATCGATTTTTCAAGTCTATTTAATTGTTAGATGAGACATCAAAGCTTTTTATTATGTACACATTGTTTCGATTATTCTAAATCACATCTTTGATAATACGACATGCCGCTGTACTGAATGTGAGATTTTTCCTACAGAAGATGACACCCAGGAAACTTATTGAGGCTGTTTTACTGTGACTGATGAAAAAATGCTATGAACCTTTGGAGACCAAGGAATTCGAATCGTCTCTATTATGAGGAAAAGATGTAACCGAGAAAGAAACACGGTTGACCTTCATCACAACTTTGGTTGAATTTCGTGGTAGAAAGGAAAAATACTGTGGGTATTAACCTGTTAACCAAGACATTGTAATATGTGATCACACTGCCATTAGGTAAAAAAGCCCTTTTAGTTGATACATGAACACTGGACATTGCACATGCTTGTTCCGAAGTGAAAAATTTGTTTGGTCCTGTACCTAGTTTATATTATGCTTTAAGAAAGCCTTATTCAAAAAGTACTTTATAAAATGACAAACTGATTTTTCATATATATTTTGTAGAGTGTGTACAGATAAAAAATGTTTCTATGAATATGTACTGCATTTCATATAAAAGAGAGAAATATTTCCCAAATTCTTCATGTCCGATAAAAACTAATAATAATATCACAAAACACATGATAATGTTAGAGAGGAACGTTTCTTTAAAGTTATTTTTAAGTGGGCTTTGCAATGTATCAACAGATATTCATTACAAGACAGAGGAACGTTCCTCAAATGCACGGGTTGCAAGCTTCATGAGGTATAAGTTATCAACAGAAATACAACCATTTGTGAGAGGAACGTTCCTCAAATGCCTGATATTTGACAATCCTTGAGATGCCTACAGTAATAATTAAATTCGAGCGAGGAACGTTTCTCAAATGCCTGATGTTTGACCATTCATGAGATGTCTTCAGAAAAGGTGAATTTGAGAGAGGAACGTTCCTCAAATGTCTCATGTGTTAAGATTCTTAAAGTATTTTAAATTACACGCTGTATGTGCACATGTAAGAGAGGAACGTTACTCAAATGTCTGGTGATAATAAATGCATCTTAGTTTAGAGAGAGGAACGTTCCTCAAATGTCTGGTCATAACAAATGCATCAGAAGTTCAGAGAGAGGAACGTTCCTCAAATGTCTGGTAATAACAAATGCACCAGAAGTTCAGAGAGAGGAACTTTCCTCAAATGTCTGGTCATAACAAATGCATCTGAAGTTCAGAGAAAGAGAGAGAGAGAGAGGAACGTTCCTCAAATCTCTGGTCATAACAAATGCATCTGAAGTGTAGAAAGAGGAACGTTCCTCAAATACTTAAAAAAAATCTTCAAAAAAGGAACTTGTGGAGACAAATATAAGGATTTTAAGACCAAAATGACTTCAGATTGTAAACCTTGGGTGAAAAAAAGGGAATTTTGATTTTCCCTTTTAGTTTTGGATTGTGTTATATATAGAATGTATATCAGTAAATGAACACAATTTGTGGAAAATGCGGTTGTGCAATGTGACGTAAATGAAAATGTATTACAGTTAATCAAGAAATATGGGAGAAAGGTACTTTTGGCTCAGCTAGACATAGGAGATGGTTTTAGAAACATCCCAATGCACCTTCGACTATCATTTGAACAATCAATATTATTTGATAAATGTTACCAATAGGTGCTAGTTCTTCTTGTCAGTTGTCTGAGGTTTTAAGCACGTCCTTGCAATGGTTTATGTTTAATAAATATCAGGCCAATATCTCAAAAATGTCTCTCTATTTAGAAACTTTTAAAGTTTATGTTGGGAAGTATGAATCAAAACTGTCTTGCCGACAACTTGTTTGACTATATATGAAATGAGGTAGATTCTATTCCTAAGGAAAGTAGATTATCTGAAGACATGCTCATAGATCATACAAATTTGCCTGTCAAGTGGTCACACTTGGTCGTGCCTTTTTTGAGACTCTTAATAGATTTGACTTGTGTGTCCAAACCACACCATTACATAAATTCAACTATAAATATCTAACTAAGATTTAGCAGACCATTTTGAAACATATACAGCTTCATAACCCAAAGCACCTGATGCAACTGTATATAAATGTAGTTTCTGTATAGAGTACCACTAATCCTGATGAAATATTGACTTGCCACAAAAATTATCTTTAAAAAGCTACCTTGCTTTAATGTCATCATACTCCTTAGCTACAGATTTTCAAATTTATGTTAGAGTTTTCCAATCATCTTGCTAGTCAAATTTATTTACTTAGGGTTTAAACCCGTCCATGATTAATCCACATATTTCAGCCATAAGTTACGTTCCTAAACATTTTTATATATGACATTAAATACCCCTTTATGGTGAGGAAAGTTGTAAAAAAAAAAGTCCAGAACCTAGCAAGAACTGTTGACACTAGTCTTCCAATTACAAAACCCATTTTTAGTGAATTAGTATCTGACTTACATCACACTCTCCAAAAGCAGACTCAAGAACCATACTATCAGCAGTCTTCCTTCTTGTCTTGAACGCTTTATGAGCTTAGAACTCGTTCATGTAAACAACACATTCAACATTCAAAGACAAGCCATAATGTTCTATGATGATAATTCAGTTTAGATCACACTGAGGTATTCTAAACTATGAATGATAGGCATCCAGTGATACTTACTCTAACAGTCAATAACTTAAATTGCCAATTTGTCCAGTTCATGCCTTTAAAAGCATACATTACTCAGCATTAACACACATCTGGTCCTTCATTCAACTTCAAATCTCATGAACCAGTTAGGCACAGCTTTGTGGCATCCCAATTGAACCATGCAATAAGTTTTGACTGATCATTTTACTTTGGTGATAGTTTTCGCGTTTGTACTGCTAGTGGCAGCTAACAATGGTTTATCTGAAAATGAAATCCAACAACTCGGTCGTTGGCACTCAAATAGAGGTAGACATTAGTTTACAATAAATGCCTTCGGGTTTTAAATTCCACACCTTATACATGTATACTGCCACCGACTATCGAAAGAGAGAAGTCAGCAATTGGCTGTTTCTCTACAGAATTTAATTAGGATCTAATAAACTTTTACATCCATTTCAGTAATTAAACGTATAAATCAAGTCTATGAGGTCAGCAAATGGTTGCTCCGATAAATTGTGAAATTTTAAAAGCATCACATCAAAAGAAATTAATTTCCACACTTGTTGTTAAGAATTCCAAACTAAATGTTTCCCCTTATACATGTACAGCCACCGATTATCGCAAGAGAGAAGTCAGCAAATGGCTGTTTTTCTCGCCACAATTTAATACGGATCTGATAAACCTTTTACATCCATTTCAGTAATTAAACGCATAAATCAAATCTATGAAGTCAGCAAATGGTTGCTCCGATACAAAATTTTAAAAGCATCACATCAATTTGAAACAACAACTTTGAACCTTACGAGGTCAGTATATAGCTGCTTTAATGAAACAGTAATTCGGTGGTCTTGCAAAGTGTTTTGCTATGAAAATTAAGTGCTAGCTCATTCATTAGATGAACACTTTACTCTTCAAATTGCCCTTAAATTTGCAAGCTAATATACTTGAGGACAGCATACAGCTGCTCATAAAATCTATTATTAGACAGTTGAAACTCAGCTTAGAGTTTGATCTTGAGAATTGTGGAGCAGGTCAGCATATGTCTGTTTACAAAATTGTATCATTGTCATGAGCTTAGAAGTTCAAAAATTTGTGTATGACATCAGCGTACAGCTGCTTATAAAAACTGGATGTTAGTTGGAGCTCTGCAGGATATTGTGCATAAGGTCAGCATATGGATATTCATAAAATATAAATTGTAGAAATGAGCTCATGATACTAAGTTTTGTTTCTAAATATTGTTTATGAGGCAGCGTGTGGCCCCTTCTTTAATCTCGTTATATGTAAGTTACTCACAGGTTTAGTAACCTTTTAGTAAGGTTTTTTTTTTTTTTTTGTTTTTTGTTTGTTTTTTTTTTATGTTATGCTTATTTAGTCACTACAGGTACATGTTATTCAGTACACAATGTTAGTATCTGTTAAAACACATGTTTTTCTACAATTAAAATTGAGCAGCATATAATTCAAGAAATGCCTTTCCTTCGGTGGCGCTGCATGCGTCATGCTAGCATTTAGCATGCTGTGTGGCCTCTTTGTTCACGCCACCTTCTGGTTACACAAACTTGGTAATCATTATATAACAATAGCTGGGATAAGCACTAAGTCGCAATATATCATATCTAAGTTGAAACTATTCATTATTTGGCCTTATCCCAGCTATAATTTACATAATTGTGTGTAATATTGTATATTTATGTGCTTTTGTTCACTTTCGTCATTTATCTGGTCAATAAATGACATTTTCACTCAACTCAAGTTCTCATGTCTTCTCTAGTGTTTCAAGCAACAAGAACAAGCTACGGAAAGGCTTTTCATATTATGAGATTTACTTTTATTAGTGGAAAAGTTGTGGATATAAATATGCTTTACGTTATTATTTTTTTATTTATTCGCGCAAAGGACATTGGGCAGCGCAGGAATTATGGGAATGTTTCACAACAAAATTTGCTTGACGTATGTACAATTCCGAATTTCCTCTGTTGCTACACGTTAGTCTATTTAGCTTGCTTCGCGAGCGTCGCTTCGCGACGCTCGCTGGGCTCGCTATTATTATTGTAATAATAATAACTTAACCTATTGGGCGTGATGGACAGTACTGTTTAAACTTTTCCCTTTGCAGATATGTTAAGGAAGAATATAAGTCATTTCTCGGGAAATTTACACTTTTTAAAGAAAATTAAATTTGAGAATTTACCAAAACCACTGATTAACGTAAACTACTAATAACTATTGCAAACAAGTAAACGTATGTTTTACGCAAAGACGTGCACCACTACCAACATGACACCTCGTTATTTCTATTCAATGTTCCTTAATACAAAAGCTAACAGAAGTATATCCCAGAGTTTTTATAATTTTTTTGAGAAGGTAATATAATCAAAAAACATTTATTTTGCCTAAAATGTATTGTTAGAATCCCACTCTCCTGTCAGAATAATAATTATTTCACACATTCGCACGAAACCTTACCCCATGTTTTGAATTTTATACATATGAATCGATATTTATTTTTCGGAAAATCATGCACAACTCAGGATTTTAGCAGTACTTTAGTAGAAGAAAAAAAAAAGAATAATAATCTTTACCAACAGAATCAGTAAAAGGTCTTCCGTTGGAAACGGAAGACCTTAATTAATTTTATATATATGGACCTACATTTGACTAAGTTCATTTTGATTGGTCAATTACCGGTGTGATACCTTTACGAACTTGGCGGTCGTAAATTGTGGAGGTCGAGCCCGATCGTAAAAGTTACGATAGTTTTAGGATTTTTGGAGTTAATTGTGTTATTTGTTGTATTAAATGGAGATTAATTTACTTATTCTAATTGAAGTGTAATGATATCAAACTGTTTTCCTTTCTAGTTTCTCATTAATAAACGCCACATTCATTTCCCATCATTTATCATTTATTTATTTCCATCGACATTGGTAATGGTATTGGAAAAGGGAAAAGGTTGACTACAAGAAACAAAATAACAGAACTTACAATGCTGTACGTTATACAAATGTGACTGAAATGACGAATGACAATATTCGACTGACTGATACATTGAGTACAAAAATTACAAATACTTTGTCATAAACTAGTAATCCATGATAGTATTAAATGGTATAAGTGAATAAAACTTTATAAATGACGTTAACTTATAACCTGCGAGAATGCTCATTTACATCATATGCTCAAACTGAAGATTAAACTTATTATTTACTCCAAAAATACAATAATACAGTATATAAAAAGATATGAAGTTAACACTGCATTCAGACAATCATGAAAAAGGTAATTACCGTGATTATTTTCCAACTCGCCCAAAAGGTATAAGAATAAACAGCTCAAAATCAAAACAGCTTTTGGTAAACATCAAAAATCGTGCAAACATGGCGGGTTCACACGTCAGAAACATGAAATTTTCTATTCTGATAAAATTGGAAAATATTAATCCGGATAAAATTGGATAATTACACAGAATCAATCTTACATGAAGAATGTATTTAGAGATTACTTTCATTCAGAAAAGTTGTCTTGTGTGTAGTTATTAGATTTTTCTATAGACTTTGCTGCTTACGGGAAATGTCACGAGAGATTCTCCAACGTTTTCCAATGAGTCCAACAGTTTCCAACATTTACGTCATGTTGTTGTATAAAAGAGAGAGATTCAAGGAATTTTTGCTCTTCTGCTAGGTTGGTTTGTTTAGAAAAGGTGTTTTAGGGGTAAGGAGATAGTATGGGTTGGGCGTTTTTTAAATTAGATTTAATAATGACTTTTTAGTTTTAGTTTAGGAAGAGCCAGGGTTAGTGTAAGGAATTTTAGGAACATTTGGAATATTTGTGGAATTTTATAGGAAGTTTTGGTCAGGTTTTAGTGAATTTTAGCTGAGAATTGGACTTGGTTAAAATTTGCTGGTTGTTTAAATTTTTGGTAAATTATTGTTAAACTTTAGAATTACTTGAAATTGTTTAGGTAATTTATACATTTAGTTAAGGAAGCTAGTGTAATCTAAATTTTGCTACTGTTTTTAATTGAAATTCAGACTTAGGAAATTTGCAGGAATTACTGGTGTTTGAAATTTGTTAAGAATTAATTAGGTTTAAGGGATTAAGTTTTAGTTATTGTATTTAGAGATTACTTTCATTCAGAAAAGTTGTCTTGTATGTAGTTATTAGATTTTTCTATAGACTTTGCTGCTTACGGGAAATGTCACGAGAGATTCTCCAACGTTTTCCAACATGTCCAACAGTTTCCAACTTTTACGTCATGTTATTGTATAAAAGGGAGAGATTCAAGGAATTTTTGCTCTTCTGCTAGGTTGTTTTGTTTAGAGAAGTCGTGTTTTAGGGTAAGGAGTTAGTATGGGTTGGGCGTTTTTAAATTAGATTTAATAATGACTTTTTAGTTTTATTTTAAGAAGAGCCAGGGTTATTTTAAGGATTTTTAGGAACTTTTGGAATATTTGTGGAATTTTATAGGAAGTTTTGGTCAGGTTTTAGTGAATTTTAACTGAGAATTGGACTTGGTTAAAACTTGCTGTTTGTTTGAATTTTTGGTAAATTGTTGATAAAGTTTAGACTTACTTGAAATTGTTTAGGTAATTTATACATTTAGCTAAGGAAGCTACTGTATTTCTAAATTTTGCTACAGTTTTAACTGGAATTCAGACTTAGGAAATTTGAAGGATTATTGGTGTTTGAAATTTGTTAGGAATTGATTAGGTTTAGGGGATTAGGTTTTAGTTATTGGTTTTTACTTTCATCCAGGAGATCTGGGAGGAAGTTTTGAGAATTAGGAGTTTTGTGAGTTGCATTGAAGTTGTTAGACAGATAAGTCAGGACTAACAGGTGACATAGACAGACTGAGACAGAGCTTAGAATTTGTTTGTTGATTGTTCATTTAAGAGATAATTCTTGTAATAAATTGTAAAACTGTATTTTGTCTCATTTCAAGTACAGAGATTTACAAGGTTTTATCAAAGTGTGATTTTCCAACAAGATGGAAATTGTGGGATATAAAAGAGATTAAGAACTGAGATAATGAGTATTCAAGAATTTTATTGACTTCCGTAGGTCTAGGTTGTAACGAGCTTGACAAATAGAGAATAAAAGCTGAGAGATTTCGTGTATTTATAAATTTAGTGTAACTTAGAGAGCGCGGGTTAATAACAGGAGGTTTAGGTTTTGGACAGTGGGGTATTATCTGAGTTCATTGATTAAAGGGAGATAATTTAGTGTGTTGTGAAATACATTTAAAGAGTATTGAGTTTTGAACCACTGTGCCATACTAGCCCTCCTGAGCTCGGGTTGAGCTGTGTAACGCAAGCCTTGCCACGAAAGATAAGACAACCCCTATAGATAGAGTGAGGGAGTGCGGTCCCAGTAGTAGTAGGAGAGGTACCGTCCGCCTGCCCCCACCCCGTTACACTTGGCGTCGCCGGTAGGATTTGTACTTCCAACCAAGGAGCGTTGGTACCACAAATACAGTGAAACGAACATCTCTAACTACAAAAATGGTGAAGAGGAGACAACAAGCCTCAACAAAATCTAGACGAGAGGGAAGTCAAGCTGATCATGAGGAGATACAGCAGATTACAGATGATGAGATGAACATTGAAGCCTTGACTGTCACTGAAGGAGAAACAGATTATGAAACTACAGCAAATGAATTTGTGTCATCTGAGGAAGATGACGTGCCAAATACTGTCAGACCACAAATCAACGTTGGAGCTGAAGTCCATATGAGAAGCAGTCCATCACTACCAAGCATTAGGCGAGATGCAGATCTATATGAAATGAGAAGGCCTACACCATTGAGGCATGTTGGAAGACCTGGATTACGGAGGAGGCTGGGAAACGCTGATCTAACAGAACCAACTCCTACAAGAAATTCTTCCAACGATGCGGGAGACAATTCACTTGGTATTTATAATGAAATAAAAGGAGCCTTGAAGGAAATGACAAATCAGATCTCAGCTATCCAGACAGCCTTTGCGGGATTCACCGACCAACAGAATGCTGCCCATGCTGTTGAAAACCTGGAAAATGGCAAGTCCTCTGACCGCCTTGCGAGGAGCATGGCATATCAGAGGAGGAAAATCCACCCTACATCTAGGGACCACTATCAATCCCCCTCATCTTCAGAGGAAGAGACAGAGCCAATACCCAGGAGACGGTCATCAAATGGCAGTGTTAGGACAAGTGAGATTTTCCAACCAACCTACAAAGGCCAGAAATCAAATGTGAAGTTACCAGCTTTTACAGGAAAAGCTGAAATTCGCTGTGGCACCTCAAAGGTATCAAAACATCAAAAAACAACAAGGGTTAATACAACCCACATTTGCACCAGCTCCGGCCATGCTGAATCCCAGACGTATATAACAAGACCGGTCTTGGCGGAAACAAGATATCCGGAAAGCGTGACAGCACACTATTATATTATTTTTCATTAGTATTATATCTGAAAGATTATTTATTATTTATTATTTCATTACGAAGGATATCATTGTAATGGTCATATTTTAGTCTTTTTATATTATAGTGTTCAAACAAGTGAACATAATTTTTTTATGGAGGTGAGGGCTGAGGTGACACCGGTCAAGATCAAGTTATTTATTTTTATTAACAGTTTAATCGAACAAGCGTATGATGGATTAATGATTACAGCGAATTGATTTTCATTCCCCGTTTCCTGCAATATATTTTGTACAATTGACAAATTTAACAAAATAAGCTTTTAACAAACCAAAATCCTCCGCCACCAACATTTTTTATAAGCGTATTTTTACTATATTTACGTTGATTAAAACATATCAATTCGTAAACACATTCATGTTACCGGTACGAACGTAACTAAAGTTGTTATTTCATTATTTTTGTTTGGTATTAAAGTTTGTTTCATATATATTATGCGTCCTTAATATAAAGTGTCAAATAAACCATGGGATGCAGTTTTTTTTAGATCATATGATTTCAAACCTAAACTCCTTGCTAAAAAAGTATTTTCTAAAATATTATTATTCCGTTCCTTGAATCCACAAAAAAGATTTCTACTAATTCTAGAAATTAATCCTGCAAAGATCAATATAATAAAATCTGTATTTTGCATCTGTACATTAAATACATACATAATTCTTGTCAACTGTTAAAATAACAAATTTGTATATTTACAAACCTTCTGAGGTACAGCCCGTAATGTGATGACAAGATTTGTTGGAACAATGGCAGATGGATTTGCACTGTGGACCATAACTCGGATATTCACACTTCAATGTGCAATTGTTTTCAATATAACCAATTTTACAAGCTGAAATGAAATTTTAGAATTGCATGCAGTAATGGCAAAGTACAACATAACCTCAGAACAAACCCCACACCCGTCTTTGCTAGTTTTGCCTTCGACCGAAATCCGTCATGTAAAAAAAACTCCATCTAAGTTCGTTCTCTGCGGTCGGAATAAGCTTTTGGCAATGTAGTAAACTGTTAAACGGTACTTAAAGCGATTCTTAGTGACAGTTGGCTTATATCAAGCCTAAACGTGAGCAGATCTAGCTTCATCCGTAAGACATACAAGACCTATTAATCACTAAAGCTGAGTTCGGATAGAGTTAATTTTGCGTTTGGTCAGTATTGCATGTATAAATACAAAAGACAATGTAGAATATTTGTTTAGAAATAAGCATAAAAATGTTTTTTGTAATTTCCATCGATTTTACTGTAAAAATATACAAACTTATAACTTACGCAAACATTGAAGCAGCTCTAAGAAATATTTATACCCAGGGCAACATATTCTGCAATTAAGACATATACAAAATATATACCGTTGGTACCAGGTACATATATATATATATATACTTTGATTGAAAAAAAAAAAACAATCAGTTCCTTTCTAATTATAATTTTCAGTATTAAAGGTAGTGTTTTGTGGGTTGTTCCTAAGTTCATTGTTACATGTATTTATTTTTTCTGTTATGTTTGTTGTTTGCACAAATCCTATTATCCTAAGTTTGCACAAATCTTATTATCCTTAGTAATTTTGTGTTCTGGTCTTTACTAATCCATATTGATACATGTAGTACACGACGTTCAAATTATGATTAAAAGACTGATTTAAATTTTACACTGTGTAACTTATTCTGGCTGTCTTAACATAAAAGAGCCAGTTAACTTGTAAAGGTATTAATGCAAGTACGGAACCTTAATTTCCTCAATCGAAATTGTATTTAGAAGCAGAATAATGTATAGGGGAAACAGAAAGAAAACGTCTTGAATAATGCTTCATTGCTTTTAAATAGAAAAAAAAAGTTCTACATGTATCAATCTCACGTGCAAACGTATCGTCATTACTTTATTTGATATCTCTATACACCTCTATACAAAAAAAAAAAAAAATAAAAAAATACTTCAACAATCTTACTATTTTTTTTTTCATTTATAAACCCTCTTTTTATTATGATATATTAAAACTATAACTTTTTTATTATTTAAATACAATTCAATCAAGTCCGTCTTTCATCTGCCATTTGTTCACACTTCATGAAATTACAATTTGAAAAATAATGTAAATAAATTGCTTCAATTCTCTTTCAAACAAAAAAGTAAGCATTCATATCACTTCTGATAAATACTTTTAGACTTCTCCTTTAGAATTATCTTTTTCTCTCTTAATATTAGTTATCAGAAAATATGCTATATGTACATACACCATGTAAATTATTTAACAATCTGAAAAAAAGATGAAAAAGATAACAAGAGTCTTAACTTACGGGCCACATCGATTCCTTCCATTGGGAAATTGACATGTCACATTTTGAGAAAGGAATACAGAAAGAATAACCATAACCCATATCATGATTGATGCCCTGAAAAATTAAATATGTCCATATATTTATCAACAGTTTGCGTAGGTTTTTGACTGTTTCCTTTTTTAATCTGAATGGTTTTTTTTTTAACTTTTTCAAAAATTCAGCCAAAACAATTTCACACTATAAAGACTTTTGCAAACAACTGATCATTTGTATTGCAGTTTACAAAAAAAGGCAAAGAACCTTAACACTTAAGTGTACTATTGTTTACAACAGTAACAATAGCAAGAACGTTGATACATCGACTTACTAGGAATCTTTACTTTAAATATTAGATTTTTTGAACACGAGTCTCATTATCCCTTAGATAACATAATTTGTACCAGTTAATTAAATTGAGGAAACCATATTTGAGCATCAGGCTTGGGGCGAATTACATTGAAAGTAATGCATTACCATTAACATTACTTCAACAATTTGGGCATTAACTTAACATTACCATTACTCTACTTTCTTAAAGTAATGCATTACATTACCATTACTTTGGTAAAGTAATGCATTACCATTACCATTACTTTTTATACAAAACGTTGCAATGTTTTTTTTTTACATATGCATGTATCCACCCCCCTCACAACTAAACATGATAAATGATAAATAAAAAAAAAATCAAATTTGATTTCAAGTTTTTGTATATATTACAATGTATGAATATTTTGTACTTTCCACTTACCTAATATCATTTCCTAAAAATATAAAGATTTGGAAATAAACAGTTTGCAGGCATGGATGATTATTTTTTAAGTATTTTGTTTTCCCCCTTTAATCCAGGAAGGAATGCGAAATTTCTAGTGGGATATTCTACAATTATTTTTTTAAATGCTCTATTGAACAGCGTTGTTCATGTACTTGTATGTAAAATGAAATCCATCACATGTAACAAATGTTAAAGTGAGGAATTCCTCTGTTAAAAAATCATTCTATTATTTCTATCATACTAGTTGAAACCCATTTTCGTTTGAATTGTTTGAAAATATAAATAAATCAAGTCAACTTTTTAAAGCAGGACTTATTTTAAGATATGATTTTGAGATATCTGACTGGTCGGTAAGGGAGGTTCTCTCCTTCATGGCACTTAATCTTACTTCTGATGTTTCAGAGATACGTGTTTGCTGTACTCCTGATTTGTATAGTTTTTTGGGCTTTGAGTTGAATACTGAATACTGCTTTATATCTCCACACATTTTGTTAATCTGATTTTTCCTATAATTTATTCTACAAGACGGTTCATAAAAATACAGAGTATTTACAAAAATATGCAAATATTTTTATTGACTAAGTTGCATTCATGTTTCAAACAATACCATACATTGACATATCAAAATTAAGGTCACAATTTCAAGATTTAAACTTATGAAAATAAAGTTAATCTGGCAAAGAACAATTAATTACAAGAGAAAAGAATGTAAAATTTCATTTTTTGAATCATTTTGATTTCTTTTTTACTTTTTTTTTTACTGGTTTTTGTAACTTTGACCTTTAAATATCCCTACAGGTAAAAGTCAAAAGGTTTAAGGTCAGGTGAATGTTGAAGCCTAATTTAATGGAATTGAAAGAGTTAAATGGTCCTCCAAATATTTCTAATCCGACTTGTCTTATTTTGAGTCACATTTGTTCACAAGCTCTGTTAATTTACAAAATAATTTCATATATAAGTCTCTGGAACAATGCCTTTTTAGTTACATTTTTAGTGTTTTCATGTGTTTTCTTTCTTTCTTTTCTTTTCTTTGATCATGCATTAACCATTCAATTACCTTAGAAATTCAAAAGATTACACTTCTTTTATAAGTAAGTAAACATTTTGTAAACCTAACTTTCATTTACCTAATCACAAAAACTAATGACATTCTCTGATAAAGCAGTATTGGAACTCCTGATGATTGCTTCTTAATAAATTCAACATTAAAAATGAAATAATCTGTTTTAATAGGATGTAAAATATGACGTCATGATTTATTCTAATAGAAATTATTTCCATTTCTTGTTATCAATAGAAACTTTATCCTTTTTAGTATAATTCTATATAAAACACTTTCATATGTTTCTGTTTGTGAAGTCATAATAGGGCGACGAAAAAACACAATGCTCCGTGACGTATTTCATGTAACAAAATTCATCAAAATAAGACGTAAACAACAAACAAAATGCATGGACTGCATCAGAATGGGAATTACTAATCTTCTAATTTGGTATTTGCGACCGTTAATGCTGATTTAACGGTCGCAAACATCCGTTTTACCGGCTCCGCTTACGCGTCGCCGGTAAAACTCAGTTTGCGACCGTTAAATCAGCATTAACGGTCGCAAATACCAAATTAGAAGATAGTTATTCCCTAAATCAATCACTCAACTACTGATATTTTTGCTGATTGATCTACAAGTTGACACAATTTTTTTATTGGCAAAATGTTTTTTGAATGTGCCAACAGTGGTTTTTATTTAATATACTAAGAATGATATCAGAATCAATGATATTTTGAAATAAAAATTGGCTTTCAAGGTAATAAGAGACCTACGGTGTATGTCCTCCATAAAATGCATTTTTCCTCATACATGTATATGATAACAAAACAATACTGCAATAACGAAATTAGACTCCAATGAACCAATATATTTTCCTATAATCGCAAAATTTTGATCACTCGACAATATGGTTTTTCATAATGATATAATTAGATACAATTTTAATCCTGTCATTCAAGGCTAGTTTTCAGTTTGGTAAAAACAAGGATCGAACATATACAGGATATTAATTATTAAGCACTTCTCAAGATGAAACTTAACTTTACAAGTGGAGGAAGATCAGAAGTTTTTTAAATTTCCAGTTCGCGAGAGACATAAATCATAATGCTATATTTGAGGAAACCCTTGAATGTATAGTTTGAAGTCTGTTTTTCCTACACAATTAATAACCCCCTAGATAAAATTAGATTACAATACAGAGTCATAATTTTTCAAACATCCTTTGGCAGTGCAGATTTCGATTACTTTTACTTGTATCACGACAACATAGGTTTAGTTGGCAGGGGTTCACAAGGAGGAAAAATCTTTAAAATGAAGGTGGTAGAGAAGAAAGAGTATAATTCTTACAAACTGCAGGACAATGTTTGATAGTACTTCTGAATGCAAATTTTAGCAATCCCGACTCATATGAAGTTAGCTAGACATAATGAGTGATGTTAACACTCAATTGCGAGGCAATCTTCAAAATCCATGTTCAGAAACTATCACACCTATTCGACAGAATTAAACTTTTGATATTCAATATTCACAGGCATATCTCGTTTGATATAAATAACGTATAAGTCATTTTAAGTCTGCACTCTAAGATTTTTAGAAAAAAAATTCTGTCTTTAAATTATGACTTTTTTAAAATAATAAATCAGATAAGTAAGATTCTATCTCCCCGTCAATAAATGAATGTATGGCCTTCCTAATTCCTAAATCGTAAACAAGAAAGTGTTTGTACATTAGGGATGGATTAACAAGTGAAAAGGTTTTTTATCCTGTATTCATATAATGTATCATTTAACACACTCCCTTCGGTTTATACGATTGAAACAGTTCCAATTAGTCTCGAGTACAAGAAAGAAATAATTATAGTTTTTATTCCGTTAAGTTCTAGTATGATTTAACAAAAATAGAAAACATGTATTGAGACTTTGCACAAAAATGTTGAAAACAAAAATTGAGTTATTTGGAAGGTTTCCAAAGTTGTTGAACCTCTTGGTTATTAAGATATTCGAATACACTAATTTTATGCTAGAAATGTACCATGTGGAGTCAGAATAAATTATGAAATAGGGAAATGTAATATTATAGATTATTTACTAATCACGTTTAATTTCATTTTTTTTAAAATCAGCTTCATAAAATGCATGAATGTCAAATAACGAGTAAATAAGTTGCAGTGTAAATTCATCTGATTTTTAAATACGTCTAAGTAAAGCACTAAATTCATCATTGGGAAAAAAGTTAATACTGGTCTCATTGATTTTTTTTAATGAAAGCACGGGTTTAATTTGATCATTTTAATTACCTATCTTTAGCAAATCCACTCCTTAAATAAAGAAGAGGAATCCATGAAATTTATATATAATTTTTTGTGCTAGATCAGACTATGAACTATGCTTACAATGAAATAAGATGTTAAGAAAACGTATTTTTTTTTAGATTAAAATACAATTTGAATCAAATATATACAATTTTACACATGTCAGCAAAAATACACACACGTATATCATTATACTGTCAATAATGACAAGCAAAACAAGTACTTCATTACAAGTTCGTACTACAATTCTGAACCAAGTTCATATTCAAAATCTGTCTATATTTTCTCTGCCACAGTTGGCCATATTCTCTCTGCTTTCGAAGTTCATTGTTTTTCCTGGTCGTCTGTATCTGTTAACTGCAATGGAGACGATGTACAGAGTCATCAAAAGGACAGATAAACCCACAAGACTGGCGATGCTGTATCGGATAGGTGTCGCTCCGTCTTCGTCTCTGATACCAATGGATTCTCTCTGCACGTAGTTCTCTTCCTGGCTTGCGGATTATTGGGTACTCTTTTGCATCGCATTACTCTTGTTTAAAGCTGGGAATATTTCTGTTTTCGTCAAATATGGTTTAACTGTTTGCAATTGACCTAGAATATAGAAGATTGCTGAATATAGTTTATATAATTATGCATTTATTAGAAACAAAAAGATTTTAACCCACAATATAAAAAAAGTTATATGAACGCAAAATCTTTCTTTCTAGCTACAGCATGTGAGAGACTTGTAACTTTCTAAACGTTCATAAGAACATTGATTCTGCTACAAAAATATTCCCAGACCTGGGGTCTAAAACTTAGACAAGCTAACTTTTGAAATCAATATCATTTTTCCACTTTTAATTCCTGAGACTGAGATCAAAAGTTAGCTCGTCTAGGTTTTATGGCCCCCAGGCCAGCTCATCTTTAAATAATGTCTGCTTGACCTATCCCGAATCTGTATTAAGAAACATTGGGTACGTAGTTAGGGTGTATTTTTTCCTCTTACATTTTCAACATTAATATTTTATTCACAAGATGAATTAAAATTTAAAAGTATTTACAATTTTAATAGTTGTTGCAGAAATGTGAAAGTTCAAAATTCATTTTGAAAAAACGGAAGCTTTTAATGACGATTTAAACAAGTAATGAGTTAAAAAGCAAGTATGTAGAGGGCAAACAAATATTGGTAAAAGATCATTTTAACAGCTTGTTTATCTTTTTCAGAAATCCCTGATCTAGCAATCAATCATTAATGCGTTCACTTTTTACAGCAAACAAGTAAATACAGAAAGAGTAAAGACAAAAAATTAAACTCTGTAAAAGTTAGGAGGAAGATTTAATAATGTATAAATCAAAGATAAATTTCCTTTGGAATGATAACACATGTGTGAGTTGGGTCTATACACATCGGATTTAAGCATCATCGTTGAACATCGGATGGGTATTAAGCAAAATTATATTTACCAACATAAAGTGTATGCTGGTATATATTATAATTGAACTTGAAAAGAACTTGTTATTGTGGTTCAATCCTCCGTAAATTATTACATCCTATCATTTTTTTTTTACCCAGATAAAAATATCAACGCTATTCACGGTAAATATGCAAGGAATATCATATTCTTCAAAACTATTCATATAACTTCTAAAGATTTTTCGTTAAAAAAAATCTTTTTGAGAAAAAATCAAAAGCACGTGGTTTACATTTGTTCTTTAAAAATATGTTTTTAAGTGTGTAAAAATGTTGTTGTCTGATTGGACAAAAAAATCATTAGGTGTACATGATGTATATTTATAGCTTTTAGATATCGTTCTTGACTTGAATATTCGGAAATCGCCCGGACCTGTTAAAAATTCGAGATCTTTATTTTTCGTCTTGCTATTTATTCTGCCTTGTCACTATCAAATGAATTATTGCAAAGGTTTTAAAACGTGTGAGCTTATCTATGCAAGTAATGAATATCCTTTATATCCACAACATTTCCACTAATAAAAGTTATACTCATAATATGAAAAGCCTTTCCGTAGCTTGTTCTTGTTGCTTCAAACACTAGAGAAGACACGAGAACATGAGTTGAGTGAAAATGTCATTTATTGACCAGATAAATGACGAAAGTGAACAAAAGCACATAAATATACAATATTACACACAATCATGTAAATTATAGCTGGGATAAGGCCAAATAATGAATAGTTTCAACTTAAATATGATATATTGCGACTTAGTGCTTATCCAAGCTATTGTTACATAATGATTACCAAGTTTGTGTATCAAGAAGGTGGCGTGAACAAAGAGGCCACACAGCATGTTAAATGTTTGATCTTATACAATGAGGAAAAATCTATACAAAAAATTTTAACAATCAAAAATTACTTTTTCAAATATTTATATTATATGGGAGGAGGATGGGAGGTGGCGGTAAATTGACTTCACCTCATGTTTCTGCAAAATTGAATTAATTGAGCACTCGATCCCGATCAGGCCGAACCCGATCTAAACATGAGTTCGATCCCAATCCAGTCGACCCCAGTACATAAAATTCAATAACTGCAATTTTAATTTAAATAAGTCAAACACAATGTAAAAAAGATTGTATATAAAACATTTTATGAAACATAAAATTTTATTTATATCCAAAATTTTTCCACTAATAAAAGTAAATCTCATAATATGAAAAAGCCTTTCCGTAGCTTGTTCTTGTTGCTTCAAACACTATAGAAGACACGAGAACATAAGTTGAGTGAAAATGTCATTTATTGACCAGATAAATGACGAAAGTGAACAAAAGCACATAAATATACAATATTACACACAATCATGTAAGTTATAGCTGGGATAAGGCCAAATATTGAATAGTTTCAACTTAAATATGATATATTGCGACTTAGTGCTTATCCCAGCTATCATTATATAATGATTACCAAGTTTGTGTAACAAGAAGGTGGCGTGAACAAAGAGGCCACACAGCATGCTAAATGCTTGCATGACGCATGCAGCGCCACCCAGGGAAAGGCATTTCGTGAATTATATGCTGCTCAATTTCAATTGTAGAACAACGTGTTTTTAACAGATACTAACATTGTGTAGTGAATAACATGTACCTGTAGTGACTAAATAGGCATAAACATTAAAAAACACCACGTAGACACCGAGTTATATCTGAATAAGTAACAAAATATAAAGGTCAAAGGTTACTAAACCTGTGAGTATCTTACATTTAACGAGATTAAAGAAGGGGCCATATGCTGCCTCATAAACAATATTTAGAAACAAACCTTAGTATCATGAGCTCATTTCTACAATTTATATTTTATGAACATCCATATGCTGACCTTATGCACAATATTCTGCAGAGCTCGAACTAACATCCGGTTTTTATAAGCAGCTGTACGCTGATGTCATACACAAATTTCTGAACTTCTAAGCTCATGACAATGATACAATTTTGTAAACAGACATATGCTGACCTGATACACAATTCTCAAGATCAAACTCCAAGCTGAGTTTCAACTGTCTAATAATAGATTTTATGAGCATCTGTATGCTGTCATCAAGTATATTAGCTTGCAAATTTAAGGGCAATTTGAAGAGTAAAATGATCATCTAATGAACAAGCTAGCACTTAATTTTCATAGTGAACACTTTGCAAGATCACTGACCGAATTACTGTTTCATTAAAGCAGCTATAACTGACCTCGGAAGGTTCAAATATGTTGTTTCATATTGATGTGATGCTTTTAAAATTTTGTATCAGAGCAACCATTTGCTGACCTCATAGATTTGATTTATACGTTTAATTACTGAAATGGATGTAAAAAGTTTGTCAGATCCTAATTAAATTGTGGAGAAAAAAACAGCCATTTGCTGACTTCTCTCTTGTGATAATCAGTGGCTGTACATGTATAAGGGGAGCATTTAGTTTGGAATTCTTAACAAAAAATGTGGAAATTAATTTCATTTGATGTGATGCTTTTAAAACTTCACAATTTATCAGAGCAACCATTTGCTGACCTCATAGACTTGATTTATACGTTTAATTACTGAAATGGATGTAAAAATTTATTAGATCCTAATTAAATTCTGTAGAGAAACAGCCATTTGCTGACTTCTCTGACTTTCGATAGTCGGTGGCAGTATACATGTACAAGGGGAACATTTAGTTAGGAATTTTTAATAACCAGTGTGGAATTTAAAAACTGAAGGCATTTATTTTAATGTAATGTCTACCTATATTTGAGTGCCAACGACCACGTTGTTGGATTTCATTTTCAGAAAAACCATTGTTAGCTGCCTCTAGCAGTACAGACGCGAAAACTATCACCAAAGTAAAATGATTAGTCAAAACTTATTGCATGTTTCAATTGGGATGCCACAGAGTGTGCCTAACTGGTTCATCAGATTTGAAATTGAATAAAGGACCAGATGTGTGTTTATGTTGAGTAATGTATGCTTTTAAGGCTGTAAGGCATGAACTGGACAAATTTGGCAATTTAAGTTATTGACTGTTAGAGTAAGTATCACTGGATGCCTTTCATTCATAGTTTGGAATACCTCAGTGTGATCTAAACTGAATTATCATCATAGAACATTATGGCTTGTCCTTGAATGTTGAATGTGTTTTTACATGAACGAGTTTTCCTAAGCTCATAAAAGCATTCAAGGCACGAAGGAAGACTGCTGATAGTATAGTTCTTGAGTCTGCTTTTGGAGAGTGTGATGTAAGTCAGATACTAATTTGTTAAGAATGGGTTTTGTAATTGGAAAACTAGTGTCAACAGTTCTTGCTAGGTTCTGGACTTTTTTTTTAACAACTTTCCTCACCATAAAGGAGTATTTAAGGTCATCTATAAAAATGTTCAGGAACATAACTTATGGCCAAATTATGTGGATTAATCGTGGATGGGTTTAAACCCTGAGTAAATAAATCCTAAAAAGCATTAAGCCAAATAGAGATTTTTGATAGCTGAAATACTGAAACCAAATTCTACTAGCAAGATGATTGGAAAACTCTAACATAAATCTGTATAAATATCTAAGATTTAGCAGACCATTTTGAAACATATACAGCTTCATAACCCAAAGCACCTGATGCATCTGTATACAGTGGACCCTCATTTATCCGGACGCTTTGGTTCCCAGTCAATTTGTACGGATATGTGAAGCATCCGGATATCTGAATCACCAGACAAACAAGACAGAATAACATTTTAAGATTTCGTTCCGATAAAAATTGTCCGGATACTGAAGCATCCGGATATCTGGCGTCCGGATATCTGAAGGTCCCATGTATAAATGTAGCTTCTGTATAGAATACCACTAATCCTGATAAAATATTGACTTGCCACCAAAATGAACTTTAAAAAGCTACCTTGCTTTAATGTCAGCACATTCCTTAGCAGTTGATTTTATGTAATGGTGTGTTTTGGACACACAAGTCAAATCCATTAAGAGTCTCAAACAAGGCTCGTCCAGGTGTGACCACTTGACAAGCAAATTTATATCATCTATGAGTATGTCTTCAAAAGATTTACTTTCCTTAGGAATAGAATCTACCTCATTCCATATATAGTCAAACAAGTTGTCTGCAAGACAGTTTGATTCTTTAGAGGAAAATCATACTCTCCAACATAAACTTAAAAGTTTCTAAACAGAGAGACATTTTGAGATAGTGGCCTGATATTTATTAAACATAAACCATTGCAAGGACATGCATAAAACCTCAAACAACTGAGTAAATTTTATTAAATAATATTGATTGTTCAAATGATAGTCTGAAGGTGCATTGGGATGTTTCTAAAACCATTTCCGATGTCTAGCTAAGCCATAAGTGCCTTTCTCCCATATTTCTTGATTAAATGTCATACATTTTCATTTACGTCATATTGCACAATCGCATTTTCCACAAATTGTGTTCATTTACTGATATACATTATATCGCCAAAATATCTAGATATATTTATAATATAAATAAATTGACAAATATATTTAACATAGCCATTTTAAAAATTTCCGATTTTTATTAAATTGTTTTTAAAAGAAATGCATTAAAAGTGTAAACAATTTGACCTTGTCATTATGTATATGCATGTACTTGTGTGCGTGTGTAAACTCTAAAATGACTAATATACTGGATTGCCTTATTTAATTAAGCCTGCAGGGACTTGGCGGAGAATTTAGGGAACATCTGTAATGGTCTCCGTTACAATTAGTTACAATTGTAGTTAGTACAACTAGTTGACTGAGGATTTGACTGAGAATAACATTATTTTCTATCTGAAATAAAATATTTTCCTCTTGGAAATTTAGAAGTTAACATTTGTTGTTACTGTTAAATGTATCTGTCACCGACTCACCTGAAAAACAATGCAAGTATTATCGGGTGTTTACCAAATTGCAACTATTTGAATCACTAGAAGAGGTAATCGAAGACTGTGGTGCAGTGGTGCAACCTTTGATGCGATATTGTTTGTAGAAGCATTGCTGAGAGTCAAGGCCTGATGCTGTTGTCTAAGATTGCTGCTGCCAGCTGATTTTTTGGAGCGGCAACTTGAGTCAATGATAAATTGGCATCAACTGAGTTGCCCAAGGACAGGGAGCAGTTGAGCCAATTGACTGCGTAACCTCATTTTCCTGGGTGGGTTTGGACCCGTCACATTTTCCTCTCTTTGGTTGCATTTTTCTACAATAAGTCCAAGCAGTTGTAATTGCCATAGGCAATAATATAATAGAATAGATAATGTTTTGCCACTCAGCAATAAACAAATGGTAGCTAGGAGCAAACATGCTTAATTTTTCATCTTTTTTTTGTTATTGAACTCTTCACAATGCATGTTGCCAACCTATCATCATATTATAAGTGTCAGCTTGAAAGAGGTCAGTTCATCATGGTCATAATAAAATTCAACATTTGTGACATTCAAAGGCAACTATTTTTTATAAATAAATAAACAGATCTTCCCAACCTTCATTGGATATTGGGAAGATTAAGAAAAACAAACTGGAGCCGTCACATACATAAGACAGTGATAGGCAACCCTCTTTTAATAAATAAATAAACAGATCTTCCCAACCTTCATCGGATATTGGGAAGATTAAGAACAAGAGGCCCATGGGCCTTATAGGTCACCTGAGTATCATGTAACAACTTTCCAGCGATTGTATTTGGTTTGTGTTTTAATCCAAAAGCCATGAAATTCACAAATTTTGAAGAAGGCACCATTGCTTATCAAAGGGCAGATTTCAAAGCATTAATTTATTTTTAGTCAAAGTACCCCCCTGGTACCCCTGATCCAGCGTCCCTGAAAGTATCTATTTTGAAAGAGGCCCCTTTCTTCATTATAAGGCCAGCATTTTTTTTTTGTTTAGGTTTAGTTTTGAACATGAGAATAAAAAAGTCCCAAAGGAGAAGGAAATCAAATTTTTTTTGATAAATCAATTATTAACATTTGTACATTCTTTTTTTTATGCATTTATAATAGGCTCCTTACACTGGACACATAATGCTTACAAAAAGGAAAGTAAAACATGTTTAATTGCTTATTTCATCATCTGCCAGTTTGGGCAAGTAATATAAATTTTGTGATGTTGGTCAAAATATATTTTAAAAAATCAATTCTTTAAAAGTCTTTCAATATATCTTAAGTTTTTTTTAATATGTGTAAGTTGAATGTGTAGACATTGTTCTAAAATTTACTTGATGCCTAAAATTAGAATTCCTATCATAAAATAAACAGAGAGAATTGCGGAGTAGGGTGAACATTTTTTCAATTAAGTTTAAAATAATTTTTCTGGCTGATACAAATGATACTACATGCCTGTATATATTTGTACATGTATATTCTTGCCTTTATAACAATTTCTTCCTCAAATGGACTGAACTTCTCCCATAGTTTTATTCATTACATCTGATGCATAAGCCACCCTTTTCTGAAGAATGATGCTTAGACTGTAAGCTATAACAGAGACCTAAACAATGTTGCTGCCCGCTGGCAATATGCAACAGCTACCACGGGCAGTTTTAAACCTGGGGGAGGAAAATAATTTACAGACAGATACTTTTGAAACGAATACACAATTATCTCACCAGCATGTCATTGTGCAACAAAGTCATCAGCATTTTAATTGTCCTTTGAACAGGTGATACTTTTTGAATGGCACTCGTATCGATGAATTTTACACTAAACCAAGCTATCTTTCAGATCTCGCTTTATTTGCTACCCGCCGTTTTAAAACCGGAAGTGCGAGTTCGTAAATGTGAAATGTCGATCCCGACTCAAATTTGACATAGGAAAGAAAAAATTGTTTTATTTTTTTTCTGAACATTCAAAACCTTGAGCGGAGGGTTTGTAAAACTGAAAATAAAATAAATCATGGCCTTAAATATATAATTAGATCATTAGCATATTAACCAGGATGTTCAAAGAATTCATTCATTTCACTATATAATCATCAGAGCCCCCCCCCCCCCTAAAA
>PRKT01001012.1:0-54193 GCA_003671525.1 Saccostrea glomerata | reverse complement strand
CACTCTTGCTCATCATAACTATGTACTTAGTTAGTTTATTTAATACCCAGGAGCAGAGGAGAAGATTTTCAAAGAATTCATGTATTTTCACTAATAATCAAAATAGAGCCCCACCCTAACACCAGAACCCCTGACCCTGGGGCCATAAAATTCACAATTTTGGTAGAGGCACTCTTGCTCATCATAACTATGTACTTAGTTGGTTTATTTAATACTCAGGAGCAGAGAAGAAGATTTTCAAAGAAATAATGCATTTTCACTACTTACTTATTTAGCCCTGTCCTAGCACTAGAACCCCTGACCCCAGGGCCATGAATTTTACAATTTTGGTAGAGGACTCATTGCTGATTACAATCATGCAAACAGTTTGACTGCTTGATGTCCAGAAGTAGAGAAGAAGATTTTTAAAGATTGCATTAATTTTAGTGGTTTTGGCCCCACCCCTCAGGCCCCAGGGGGGCGGGGATCATGAAATTTACAATTTTCGTTCCCCTTTACCCATAGATGCTTTGTGCCAAATTTGGTTGAAATTGGTTCAGTGGTTGCAGAGAAGAAGCTGAAAATGTTCAAATGTTAACGCACGACGCACGACGGACGACGGACGACGACGGACGAAAACAGATAGCAATAGGTCACCTGAGTTTACTCAGGTGACCTAAAAACAAACTGGAGCCATCACAAACAAAAGACATTAATAGACAACCCTCTTTTAATAAATAAATAAACAGATCTTCCCAACCTTCATCGGATATTGGGAAGATTAAGAAAAACAAACTGGAGCCTTCAATTACATTTGATGGAATCCATTGGTGATTCCCAAATTTGACCAATACTGACACTGACAGTAAATTATGCAATCAGAAAACATAATGTGCAGAAACATATCAAGTTTCACATTGAAATTTAATAAGCACTAGAATAATGTAATATTCATTTGTATGTATTCACATACATATGATGTTATTCATTGGTGATTCCCAAAATTGACCAATACAGACACTGAGAGCAAATTATGAAATCAGGTAACATAATGTGCAAAAACATGTCAAGTTTCACATTGAAATTTTATAAGCACTAAATTAATGTCATATTCATATGTATGCCTTCACATACATATGATGTTATCCATTGGTGATTCCAAAATTGACCAATACTGAAACTGACAGCAAATCATGAAATCAGTTAATATAATGTGCAGAAACATGTCGAGGTTTACTTTGACATGACATATTGCGGCATTTGTCATAAATTTTATCACATGCATTCAGTGTTTTCCCTTAGAAACGGCAACCGGCCAAATTGACCACTTCAATTGACAAAAATGCCGCTTTGAAATAACAATTTGTTCTAAGGTCCACAGCGATTTTGTTCATAAACCTCATACCCTAGACTTTACAACTGATCTCTAACTCTTTACTTTGAAATAAAAGGAAAACACTTATGCATAACAATCTATCATCATATGTGCAATGTACTACTTATCCTTATTCTCCCATCCAATCAGATGGGAGGCATGGAGGACAACACTTTTGATGTTCTGAAGGTACTTCTTCATGAACCAATGGTCGAGGTGAATCCGTCGTGACTGCTGTCTTTTAGGTGAACCCCATCATTGGCCAAGTATTTCATGTCTGGGTTCCAGGAACTGCAGTGGTGCCAAATTAATTATTGATGGTGAACTGGTGACATTGATCATGTAGAAGTTTATTATTGTCAATCACTTGTAATGGTCGCCTACTTGGATGGATGTCTGCTGACCAGCTTGAATTCTCTTGAGCTGGCTAGCTCGCGCGTATTGAGGCCGCCCCTGGCTCGAATTAACAATTTAAATATATGTTTATGTAGCCGTGAATTGTCCAAATCTGGTTCATTCAGTTATAAACACCAAATCTACTCTTCAAAGGAGAATTGACCTATCTGCACTACAGTGCGCGGTTTGGGATATCAAATTTTTACCTCCATGCCGACTAATCAATTAAGACAAACTCATTGCACAATTAATCAACTGGTCAAACTGGTAACGCATCTGAGGCGGTGTCATAGGAATAGAAAATATAGCTTGCGTGAATTTTGATCTTCTATCTAAATTGACTTCACCTCATGTTTCTGCAAAATTGAATTAATTGAGCACTCGATCCTGACATGCAGTCGGTCACATGATCAGACTTTCTTGCGTGTGGAAAGCAAACTGCACGAGACATTTGGAAAGTTTTGACTGTGACGTCATATGACGTCTTATTTTTACGTTATGATGCATTCAATAACAAAGTCTAAATAGAGCATTTTGCCTTTGTTATGTGAAAAGAAATAAAAATATTTGCCCTGCAAAAGAGTAGTACCGCTGTTACCGTGAAGGGGCTAATGACACTCTAAAAATTATATCTTATTCCTTAAATAACATATAAACATTGACCCACAATCAGTTATAATCACGTGCTATAATATATATACCCCATAATTCATTTTATGTTTATAAGCAGTATCTCATAATCAGTTTTAATCACGTGCAATATATTATTCCAAACTTCAAAAAATGCATATATACAGTGACCAACAATCAGTGAAAATCACGTGCAATAAATTTATCCCACAGCCATTATATACATATATATAGAGGGACACACAAACTCAGGTACAATCACTACATCAACCCCCCCCCCTTTCAATTCTTCATATGCATAATTATACAGTGGCCTGCAATCACTTTAAATCACATGAAGTATATTTATAAAACAATTTATTGTACATGCATACATATTTTCAGTGACCAACAATTTATTTAAATAAAACATTGTGCAATATATATATCCCATATTTCAGTTTATGCATATATATAGTGACCAAAAAACAATAGGTTTTTACCGTATGCGCATTTAAATATAGTGAATCTCAGAGTGGTATGTATGTAAACTCACTTTATTCAATATTGAATTATTATATTATCTAATAAAATAATCAAAACAGAGTCAAAACTTTGACTCATTTTTTCAACGTCTTTTTCTCGCTTCATATACATGTATTTACCATGTTGACCATCGGAATACAGCGCAGCACAAACCCGATCATAAACCATTATGAAAAATTAAAAATGCCATAAGTCTGTCAAAAGTCAATGAAGCGAAACAAAATTTTAACTTCATCTGTAAGTCATCAAGATACACTTACATACTAAAATTCAGCTCAATATCTGCAAGCGTTTAGAAAAAAAGTGCGGAAAACCAAGTAGGACAGACTGACGGGGACGGACAGACAGACGCAGAGGAAACCTTTAGTCCCCTCCGATTTCACCAGTAGGGGATTAATAATGGTTATCTAACAACATGCAAAGATATGATAAAAGGTTGATATAAAGTCTGGGTACAAAACTGATCACTCTATTATTGAACTTCATATTTTATTTTCAGAGTTTAAGATGGGTAAAGGGTTCTGGAAGTTTAATAGCTCTCTGTTAAACGATAAAAGCTATATAAGTTTAGTTAAAGACACAATAATAGGATTAACCTTCAGTATGCAGTTACACCATATCATTGTGTAATGTTTAAGGACATAGAAAACACAGAAAATAATTTTATAATTGATGAACAATTATTCCCTAGAAATGCTACTTCTTGAGATAAGAATTAACACTCTAAAGTATCAATCTAGAAAGAAATAGGAAAGAAAATGAGAAGAAAATCTTTTAGAAGAAGAAATACAAGAATTAGAAATCATCAGAAGTTTTAGTGATTCTCACGAAACTGATGAAAAACTTTATACTGCAAAATCTAAATTTGAAGAAGTTAGAAAACATATAAATGGTCTGTTTGTAGGAACAAAAGCTAAATGGGTAGAATATGGTGAGAAACCTAAAATATTTTTCTTGAGTCTAGAAAAGATCTAGAGAAATTACATCGATAACACAGTAACAATATTTATCTATGGAAACGGTTTAAAAATAAACTGGCAACAAGAATTTCTTTAAGAAATTGAAAATTTTAATCTTAATCTACAGTGGAGTCAGCTTCCAAATTAGAGGGTCTGTTAACCAGGGAAGAAGCATCACTTGCATTGAAAAATATGAAAATGTATTGTACAAGACTCAAAAACATCTAAAATTTGGCTGTGATTATAAGATGGATTTAAGTTTTATATAAAATGCCACATTATGTGTTTTGAAGAATGGTATTTTCCCCAGATTCTTTTGCATAGTTAGAGAGTGTCGTCAATGAGACCCTGTCTCACCATACATTTTCAATCTTTGTGTCGAGATAATGGGCCACCTTATTAGACCAAATAAAAATATAAAGGGTATACAAATTTGTATAGAAACAGTCTGCTTATTGCAATATGCAGATAAAACAGTGATATTTTTGGATGGGTCTGAAAAGAAGTTTTAAGAGTGCACTAGATCTTCTTTTCCAGTTTGCTAAATTTTCAGGTTTAAAGCCTTACTTTGTAAGACAAAAGCCATATGGATTGGTTCAAAAAGTAATTGTAATGAAAAATTGTGCAATGAATATAATTTAGAGTAGACATCTGAGAACCTTACAATATTGGGAATAACATTTAATGCCAGTCTTGACAATATTGAAGAGATAAATTTTATTAACAGAATTATTGATATAAACAAAGAAATGAGTCACTGAGGAAAATACATATAACACCTCTGGGTAAAAATACCTTTACAAAATCTCTTTTTCTTTCAAAAATTACACATTCATTGTTAACTTTGCCAAAACCATGTAATGAAACAATGAAAAACCATGAGAAGTTTTTTAAAGTTAGTATGGCACAATAAAAATGATAAAATAGCTCGAAATATAATGGTTTTAAATTATGATGATGGTGGCGCTTTAGAATGCCACATTTGCCAACATTTATTAAGTCACTTAAGCTCACTTGGATCAGGAGGTTGATATATACGGTCTCTACCTACAACATTTATGGAACTACAGGCTGTAATAATATATATATATATATATAAAACATTTACAGTTTGGATCAGAATATGGCTTTTTTTTTAGTAAAACAACAAATAATATGTTTTGGAAATAAATTCTTTCTAATTATAAAGAATTTATCAATTTATTTAAACCTGAAAATATTCTTCAGATCGTGAAAAAAAGTTATTGTTTAACAGTTGTATCATAGTACAAAGTAAATCTGTTTTTACGAACAATTACAAGGAAATGGTTTTCATATTGTGTCTGATCTATTTGATACCGAAGGTAATTTGTTATCCTTTAATTGTATTTCCATTAATTATGATGTTTTAATTCCATTTACTAATTATGAAGGGCTTAGACTTTACTGAAAAAAATGGGCCGAAGTTAAACAATGCAGATCTTCAGTTAAATAATTGGAATAGACATTCCCACAAATATTCAGGTTCTTCGTCGTGATGATTCCGGCTATAAATCATAATACAATAAATTTCTTTTGAACCTGTATGAGTTTCAAAATGGACAAGAGATTTAGGTTTGCAGAATTACTTTAACTGAAAAAAAACCTTTTTCAAACTTAAAATACTTAAGTTAAGATTCAAATCTCAAAAGGTTCAATTGTAATATCATACATAGGATTAATGGAACTTGTATCTTATTGTTTTTATCTAAAATTTATGAAATTGCAAAAATCTTTATCACATGTTTACCCCTTTATCCCACAGGTACATGTACATATGGACAGGACCCCCTCCTTCGATATTCAACCCCAGGGCTTGCTGGATATTGTTTTTTTCATTAATTATATTTATTAAACTTATTCATCATGTGTATCTTAGGAAAAATATTGTGAAAAATCCAAAATAAACTTTCACCCACAAATAAATACCCCACTACACATTTTATGGGAAAATATCATTGGGTCTTTTAAAGAGATGGTTGGAGTGTCTGTGTGTGTGGAACGAAAATTTTGGGTTTTTTCACGATTATTGCCTATGGTACACATTATGAATAAGTGTAATAAATATAATTTGTGGAAAAAAAGTCCAACAACATTCGAGGTTGAATGGAGGGGGGGGGGGGGTGTTGCATGAAAATGATGAAGTAAATGGTGTGGATTCATAATATAAAACACAGTGTAAAATATTGATTGTTATTTTAAAAAAATATGATAAAAAGAATTGCTTAAGCTTGGGGATATAAATCTTATATAATATCATATAAAATCAATATAAGTGATATCCCTCTACAAATCATTGGGTTCAAAAGCAGTCAAACATTCTGAATTTCTCAAATCTAAAGATTCGTTTTATTAACAACTGAATGTATTTTATTTTCAACCCTCAGAAAATTGTCATCTTGACATGTAATATGTACATAGTGTGTGTGCGTCCGATTTCCAAACCTTAAAATATCTTCAGAAACTTTTAGGTTATCTGCATGCTCTATAGGGCTTCTTGTCGAACAAGGTTAATGACAACATTACCCCCCCCCCCTTTTTTTTTTTTAAAAAAAAAAGAAAGTTCGGGTATAATTACACTATTTCAAGTTAATGTTATATATGCAGTCAAAACGAGGTTAATGTTAACTGTGTATGTATGATTATCTCTCTTACTTGTAATGTATAACATACATACATATATAAATAAATAGATTAAAAAAATTGGAAAACAGGTAGTCCAATTTGATTTTAAAAATTTGTAAAGTAAATATATACATACATATATATCTACATACCTGAAATTTGGATATATTCTATATTTCCTCAAAATGAATGTTTTTTTTTTTTTGCTGTTGCTGTTGAACGGGTAAAGTAACTATATGTAGCTCATTCTATTTGGTATTTTACGTACAATTTAATTTTTTACGCACAGGGTGTTTCAGAAAACATGCAACAATTTTGATTGGTTATATTTAACGGATGTCAAATAAAACGTCACGATTTAATGATGTTTTTCTTATGGAAATGAAGTTAATCTGGCAAATAGATAATGGATTAAAAATAAAAATAAAAGAAGCTTGTAAACTTTTACCTATTGTTCGAAATTACACCATTTTTGTCTGATTTAATAAATCTATCTGATGCAAATAGGTTCTTATTAATAATGCAAAGAGCCTTTTAGTAGTTAATGAAGTTTTACTTTCTGAATCATTTTGATTTCATTTGTTGTTTTGGGGTGTGCTTTATAAACTGTGACCATTAAATATCCCCAAAGTTAAAAAAAACAAGGGGTTTAATTCAGGTGAATGAATGCTAAATTTAAAGATTTGAATGGTCCCACGAACATTTGTTCTAATCAATCAAAGGTTTTAATTATTATAAGATTCAAAAAATATTTCAGCACCCGATATACACTTGTTTCTATCAATTTTGAGTCACATTTATTCACATGCTCAGTTTTTTTTTTTTTTATTATTATTAAAGAATTTCATTTGAGTCACTGGAACAATGCCTCTTTTGTAACATTCAATATGTTTTTTATGTATTCTTATTGTCTTTTCCTTCATGTTTTTCCCTTTCCTTTGATCATGCATGGACTCTTCCATTACCTTCAAAATTCTACAGATTTAAGGCCTATAAATCCACCTTTTATAACTGTAGATCACTAAATTTTGGCGACACCTTATTTCCGCGAGATAGTCATTGTCTTTTGGTTAGCGAGACAAAATTCTCACAAATTGTGGCTATTGCTTTATATAATCTCAAGAAATACTATTATACGCGAGAATTAAATATTCGCAAGCACACTTTCTCGCGTCATCACTCAAAAATAAAGTTCTGGCGAATAAAAAGTGATTATCATTTCTCAATATTTTTTTTTCATTTTGTATAAACTTATTTTCATTGTCTTAATCACATGAAATGGTGGCATGTTGTGTTCAAGCAGTTTCGGAACTTCTGGTGAATTCTTCTTTTTAAATTCCACATCAAGAATGAAATTATCTGCTTTTTCAGTTATATAAAAGATGACGTCAAAAGTCATTCAAATGATACTTATTTCTAAAATTTTTGTTACCAGTAAAACTTAAACCCTTTTCACATAATTGTAAATAAACTTTCATAAGTTTCTGCTCGCAGATCAATAGAGTGAGAAAGTAAATGGTTGCATGTATTCTGAAACACCCTGTACATTCCCTTGGCACACAGTTGGCATGTGGCATGATTCATTTCGAAACGATTTTGGGTTTTTAAACAAATATTTGTGGTCCTTGTGTTTGTACTTGAAATTGGTAATAAATCAATGATCTGTCTTTTTAAATTTGTTTATATTTGGCTTTATTTCAGTGCATAACGATAACGATATTTACAGCGTTGTTCGGGTGCATTTAAAAGTAAATTCAAGTTTCTATTAGAAACAATTAAGTATTCGTGCGCTATCAAGAGAAAGAGATATCTTAAGTTAAATGAAGGTACTTTTTATACCAGGATTTTAAATATGGCTCATAGTCATGACAATGAATCTTTGAATATAAAGACTCGTTTTTATCATTGCTGGTTCACTCATCATCATTTAGTAAGTTCTATGGTCGATACAACTAGAGGTACTGTGAGCAATGAGCTCACTAAATTATACCCCCCGCCTCCCATAATGTCGATGTGTTGCTTTATATTGTTTTACGGTAATGTGTAAAGAGGAATAACTCGTCCTATCAAATGTTAACCAGAAGCTTCTATTATGTGACATCATAGGTAAACAAAAAATGGCAATGTCCATGTTTTGCTCTGGGAAACCTAAAATACGTGTCGAATAAAAAAGTAAAATAGGAGGTGCACAATGGCAATATGTAATAAAGATTCTGTGAAAGTTTCATTAAATTTCACTCAGTAGTATAAGAGGAGTTGCGGATAAGAGAAAAAGCGTAACAGACGGACGGACGGACGGACGGAAGGACGGAAATCCCGATCACTATATACCCTCCCGCTTTTCAAGCGGGGGGTATAATAACTTGTCAGTAAATACAATTAATCATTTGAATTTGATATTGAATACTGTTCATTATCTCCATATCCTTCCTATACCAAACCATTTGTAAGAATTTGATAATTTTTTTCCTTAATTCGTTGCCTCATTTGGCCAAGATTTATCACAACATTCTTTTAAAATACGTTAATGTTAAAAAATTATTCTGCAGTTGGATTTTGAGCAAAATGCTATGTTACAACGCACTTTGAAAAATTACGCACTTTGAAAAAAAAATTCAAAGTGCGTTAAAATTTGGGACCAAGCTAACGCACTTTGAAAAAAAATATTTTTTTTTTCAAAGTGCGTTAATATCGACCATATTAACGCACTTTGAAAAAAATGTAAAGATTGATCAATATTCCTTCAAATAATCGGTATGATAACTTTTTTATGATAAAGTCACTGTAGGACCTGAGATATTGACGTTTTAAATATTTAGGGTTTTGATAAAATAAAAGGGAAAATTAAAGGGTCTTGAAAAAAAGAGTGCCGATTGTTTAACTTCATTAATTCGTTTCTTTTTTTTAATTCTAGTCTTTGATAAGTAGATGTAAAGGTGTATAGGGGGCACTAAAAGAGAACATCTTCAAGCAACTTAGCATTTATCATAATAAGAAGGGGCCAATTTGATTGTTCAAAACTATGAAAATTCTTTCTCTCTCAAACGTTTTACTGCACTTAAAAATTTATAGTTTTCATGTTTTAATTAACTCATTTATCATTGAACGTTTTCAACGTCATACCAGTTAGGTAAATACATAATTATATGAATGCTTTGAGTATAGCATAGACATTGAGACTGGGCGAAGGGCCAGGGGAGGGGATGGGGGCTAAGCCCCTCCCCCACTTATTTTGGAAAGATATATACATCGTATAAGCATTGAAAATGCAGCGTACCCTTTTTAGGTTTATCGCTCCCCTCCCCCGTTTGTTACCGACACCTATGTATTGTTTGGACTGAGGGATCTTATACCCGTCTTCTCCTCTTTTCGACGGGAGTAAATCAATTCATTTTTGAGGTTAGGGTTAGGCTTAGTTTTTCGAAAGATGAATAACAAATAAAATCTTTCCATGACTAAAATATGATTTTTTTTTAAAGTGCGTTAAGTGTCTCCATGGTAAAATATATTGATGTAGACTCTTAACGCACTTTGAAAAAATTTTTCAAAGTGCGTTGATTTTGTCCCAATTTTAACGCACTTTGAAAAAATTTTCAAAGTGCGTAATTTTTCAAAGTGCGTTGCCACAATGCTATTTATGTTCCATTTGGTTGCAGAAATAACTTGTCAAGTTGACTAAGCCCGTTTTTTAACCAGACAGGCAGAACCAGTAACACAGTGTTGAATTGAAAAAAATGTCATCTATTTATAAAATGACGAATATGAAACAGTACAAATATTGGGGGTCAGAAAGGACTAGAAAAATTAACAAAGTGTTATCTTTAATAAGACAGTATCATGCAATCTGACCCCCCAGCAAACATAACCTAAAATCACATGAAAATCAAGTTCTAAAATCCATAAAAAACACAACCTGCCTGTCCACAAAAAAGTGGGTTATCTAAAACCTACGTATTGAAGAAATATATACGAATATACCGCCGAAATGCATCCGAGTTCCACCTGCCTAGTTTTCGGATCATGTTTCAGGAGTAACCTAAAGAGGCTGCATGTGTGGCAGCACCAATTCTAAAGCTATGGCCCTTAAAATTGTTTGGGTCAAGGACGATAAACTGTATAGGGGATTTTAACTGTGATGTAACTTTTGAATACGCGATTGATAAGCCCTCCATGGTTTGGAATAAAGGCCCTGTCTTGTGGTTAAAAAAAACTGCAAATAAGTAAATAAGGCCTGTACAGGACATTAGGCAGATTCAGGAATTGACTAAAGGGAAATAACTATAGGATTGTGGTGTTTGTTAGTTTTATAATCTCTCATTATAATTTGAACCCCTGATAAGGCGGTGCCTTTGTATTCAAAGCTGATGTCAGGGCGCTGTAATAGATGATGACCTACTTTCACTGACTTTGCTGATATTTCCCCTAGTCTTAAGAATGAATGAAATGCTAGAAGGAAAAGGACACGCAGCAAAATGCTAATGGAGAAATGGTTTACGGTATGATTGAGAGCATTTAACAACTGCTGTAAAATGTTAGCAGTAATGGGAAGACGGGTATCTTTACAAGAACCCAATGATTGGCTACCCTTGAGAATTTTTTTTTTTGGTTACAAATGCCTGAGTAGGGTCAACAACATTCATTACTTTATGAATATAACTTATAGCTGATATGTGGGATGCTATACTACTGGCGGAATAATTGCTGGTAAACAAAAAACCAAAGAAATCGCATGTATCGATAACTAAAACAGGGAATGTTATGTCAGACTTCCACAATAACATTAGACCCCAGTTACGATGATATGCTGCAACTGATGAAGAAGAAAGGGCAGCAGCCAGTAACTTCCTACAGGTTAGACTCAGATGCTCAACAGGTCTCTTGGAACTTGTGTCTGTTGCGGGTTCAAACGTGGAGCTATTCTGAAGGCTTCCTGTAATTTGAAACGAGAAAGATGATCTGCTAAAGTGTTTTCTTACCAGCAATGTGTTTTGCCTTAAAGAAAATGTTATAAGTAAGGGATGTAAGCCAGAAAAGGCTTTCAATAACATTATCTTAGTTACTTTTTTATGTTTTTCCTCAAATATGAAGAAAACTGATTAACATTTACGTTAATTTAAAAATGAGGAAATACCTCATAGAAAATTGTTTAATTACATGTATATTATTTATTGATTTCATATTTTAAACCTTGAAACTTTCTCTTCTGTTTAAAATCATCCATTCAATCTAGTGCTTCTTCCTTATAAATATCTTAAGTAATAAATTTTATAAGATTAAGATTTACAATTTTGGTTTGTTTTCCTCAGCTTAAACCACCTAATCGAATCTCTTTGATTATCTCTCGTTCTTTTTTTTTTCTCAGGATTTATTTTGGGCATCAATTGCAAGCACTTAAGATGACATAAATTCATTCATCCTTTCATTTCTCATGCAGATTTTCCCATAAGATACTTTAAGCAGTGTCCAATCAATAGATTCAGGAAATTCCCCCTGACCATTTCTAAGTAACACTTGATTGTTTATGATTATAAGCTAAAGTATCTCTCTCTCTCTCTCTCTCTCTCTCTCTCTCTCTCTCTCTCTCTCTCTCTCTCCAATCTTAATTTTATTTCTTTTTCATATGTACAATAACTGTAGCTACTGATCTGTATCTCTATCGTTTGATACAATTGCGATACATGACCGGAGAACTACAATTTTACACTAAAAGAAAACTTAACATCGATTTAGACACAACAATGGGCAATTCATTTGATTTATATCAGGTCTTTGTATATACAACGGATAAAAATCGACCAAAAAGCATTATCACAACCGCAACAAAATCTTCAATAAATATAAAATCTTATGAACAGAAAAGATGGGCGTTTTTCTTCTGTGACCTGCAGGAATTTTTTGTACGATACCTTAATGGTAAATATATATTCACGATTTTGTTAGGAGCGGACAGTTTTGAAATAAGTAAAGCACAGACGAAATTGATTTAGATATTTATTGAAGTACAAATGTAGCTTAAGAATGTAAAATAATTTAATTCTCTTGCCCCAATGTTTACATGTACAATAACTAATATACTGACGAAAGGAAAAAGGAACGCATGATAGTATACCTGTAATATGCCAAAAAGTTTTGACTATGTGGCCGAAAATTGTGAAATTTGATCAGATGTGTATTACTTTTGTGACAGAGTCATATTTATTTAAACTAAGTTTCTATTTTTATTGAATACGCAGCACAGTTAAGGTTACAAAAAGGAGGCGGAGCCTAATTTGTACGGGAAAACTTGACTATGACATCATACACATATACGTCATACAACATTTTTTTAAAATACCACAAAATAAAGTTATCTGTTAATTTAACCAGTAATAAATCACCAAACTACATAAATAAAATTTTATGTTCATAAAATGTTTTATATACAATCTTTTGACGTTGTGTTTGACTTATTTAAATTAAAATTGCAGTTAATGAATTTTATGTATTAGGGTCAACTGGATCGGGATCGAACTCATGCTTGGATCGGGTTCGGCTTGATTGGGATCGAGTGCTCAATTAATTAAATTTTGCAGAAACACGAGGTGAAGTCAATTTAGAGAGAAGATCAAAATTCACGTAAAGCTATATTTTCTATTCCTATGACACCGCCTCAGATGCTTTACCAGTTTGAACAGTTGATTGATTGTGCAATGAATTTGTCGCAATTGATTAGTCGGCATGGAGGTAAAAAACTTGATATCCCAAACCGCGCACTGTAGTGCAGATAGGTCAATTCTTATTTGAAGAGTAGATTTGGTGTTTATAACTGAATGAACCAGATTTGGATAATTCACGGCTACATAAATATACATTTAAATTGTTAATTCGAGCCAGGGGCGGCCACAATACGCGCGAGCTAGCCAGTTCAAGAGAATTACTCGACTTTCAAGCTGGTCAGCAGACATCCATCCAAGTAGGCGACCATTACAATTAAAGTGATTGACAATAATAAACTTCTACATGATCAATGTCACCAGTTCACCATCAATAATTTAATTTGGAACCACTGCAGTTCCTGGAACCCAGACATGACATACTTGGCCAATGATGGGGTTCACCTAAAAGATAGCAGTCACGATGGATTCACCTCGACCATCGGTTCATGAAGAAGTACCTTCAGAATATCAAAAGTGCTGTCCTCCATGCCTCCCATCTGATTGGATGGGAGAATAAGGATAAGTAGTACATTGCACATATGATGATAGATGGTTATGCATCAGTGTTTTCCTTTTATTTCAAAGTAAAGGGTTAGAGATCAGTCGTAAAGTCTAGGGTATGAGGTTTATGAACAAAATCTCTGTGGACCTTAGAACAAATTGTTATCTAAAAGCGGCATTTTTGTCAATTGATGTGGTCAATTTGGCCGGTTGCCGGTTCTAAGGAAAAACACCGAATGCATGTGATAAAATTCATGGCAAATGCCGCAATACGTCATGTCAGTGTAAACCTCGACAGGTTTCATTACATTATATTACCTGAATTCATGATTTGCTGTCAGTTTCAGTATTGGTCAATTTTGGGAATCACCAATGGACTCCATCATATGTATGTGAAGGCATACATATGAATATGACATTATTTTAGTGCTTATAAAATTCAATGTGAAACTTGACATGTTTCTGCACATTATATTACCTGATTTCATGATTTGCTGTCAGTTTCAGCATTGGTCAATTTTGGGAATCACCAATGGATTCCATCATATGTATGTGTAGGCATACATATGAATATGACATTAATTTAGTACTTATAAAATTTCAATGTGAAACTTGACATGTTTCTGCACATTATGTTACCTGATTTCATGATTTGCTGTCAGTTTCAGTATTGGTCAATTTTGGGAATCACCAATGGATTCCATCATATGTATGTAAAGGCATACATATGAATATGACATTATTTTAGTGCTTATAAAATTTCAATGTGAAACTTGACATGTTTCTGCACATTATGTTACCTGATTTCACAGTTTGCTGTCAGTTTCAGTATTGGTCAATTTTGGGAATCACCAATGGATTCCATCATATGTATGTGGAGGCATACAAATGGATATTACATTATTCTAGTGCTAAAAAAATTTCAATGTGAAACTTAACATGTTTCTGCACATTATGTTACCTGATTTCATAATTTACTGTCAGAGTCAGTATTGGTCAAATTTTGGGAATCACCAATGGATTCCATTAAATGTAATTGAAGGCTCAAATTTATTTTTGTTAATCTTCCCACTATCCGATGAAGGTTGGGAAGATCTGTTTATTTATTTATTAAAAGAGGGTTGCCTATTAATGTCTTTTGTATGTGATGGCTCCAGTTTGTTTTTCTTAATCTTCCCAATATCCGATGAAGGTTGGGAAGATCTGTTTATTTATTTATTAAAAGAAGGTTGCCTATCACTGTCTTATGTATGTGACGGCTCCAGTTGTTTTTCTTAATTTTCCCAATATCCAATGAAGGTTGGGAAGATCTGTTTATTTATTTATAAAAAAAAAAATGGTTGCCTTTGAATGTTACAAATGTTGAATTTTATTATGACCATGATGAACTGACCTGTTTCAAGCTGACACTTATAATATGATAATAGGCTGGCAACATGCATTGTGAAACGTTCAATTACAAATCATAAAGATGAAAAATTAAGCATGTTTGCTCCTAGCTATAGCTACCATTTGTTTATAGCTGAGTGGCAAAAATTATTAATTCTATTATATTATCACCTATGGCAATTACAACTGCTTGGACTTATTGTAGAATAAAATGCCACCAAAAAGAGGAAAACGTGTCGGGTCCGAAACCACCCAGAAAAATGAGATTACGCAGTCAATCGGCTCAACTGCTCCCTGTGGATTCAACTTTGGGCAACTCAGTTGATGCCAATTTATTATTGACTCAAGTGGCCGCTCCAAAAAATCAGCTGGCAGCAGCAATCTTAGACAACAGCATCAGGCCTTGACTCCCAGCAATGCTTCTACAAACAATATCGCATCAAAGGTTGCACCACTGCACCGCAGACTTCGATTACCTATTCTAGTGATTCCCATAGTTGCAATTTGGTAAACACCGATAATACTTGCATTGTTTTTCAGGTGAGTCGGTGGCAGATACATATAACAGTAACAACAAATGTTTACTTCTAAATTTTCAAGAGGAAAATATTTTATTTCAGATAGAAAATAATGTTGTTCAATTGAATCCTCAGTCAACTAGTCTTAATTGTAACGGAGATCATTACAGATGTTCCTTAATTCTCCCTCAAGTCCCTGCAGGCTTCATTAAATAAGGCAATTCAGTATATTTGTCATTCTAGGGTTTACACACGCGCGCAAGTACATGCATATAGTAATGACCAGGTCAAATTGTTTACTTTTTAGTGCATTTCTTTTAAAAGCAATTTATCAGAAATATTTAAAATTGGCTATGTTAACTATATTTGTCAATTACTCAATTCAGGTCCTTGCACGTGCATGCATGTGCAGATTGACCATATCATCTTGAGAACACTTTTAAAAGTGTTATTATATCCTGATTTTAAATCATTTCATTTTCAAAAAAAAAACACATATTATAGTTAATCACGAAATATGGGAGAAAGGTACTTATGGCTTGGCTAGACATAGGAGATTGTTTTAGAAACATCCCAATGCACCTTCAGACTCTCATTTGAACAATCAATATTATTTGATAAATGTTACCAATGGGTGCTAGTTCATTTTGTCAGATGTTTGAGGTTTTAAGCACGTCCTTGCAATGGTTTATGTTTAATAAATATCAGGCCACTATCTCAAAAATGTCTCTCTATTTAGAAACTTTTAAAGTTTATGTTGGAGAGTATGATTTTCCTCTAAAGAAGCAAAACTGTCTTGCCGACAACTTGTTTGACTATATATGAAATGAGGTAGATTCTATTCCTAAGGAAAGTAGATTATCTGAAGACATACTCAAAGATGATATAAATTTGCCTGTCAAGTGGTCACACCTGGTCGTGCCTTGTTTGAGACTCTTAATAGATTTTACTTGTGTGTTCAAACCACACCATTACATAAATTGAACTGCTAAGGAGTATGATGACATTAAAGCAAGGTAGCTTTTTAAAGATAATTTTTGTGGCAAGTCAATATTTCATCAGGATTAGTGGTATTCTATACAGAAGCTACATTTATATACAGTTGCATCAGGTGCTTTGGTTTATGAAGCTGTATATGTTTTAAAATGGTCTGCTAAATCTTAGTTAGATATTTATACAGATTTTCAAATTTATGTTAGAGTTTTCCAATCATCTTGCTAGTCGAATTTGGGTTCAGTATTTCAGCTATCAAAAATTCTCATTTTTGCTGGTAATATAGCTGTTATACCTTAAAAAAATGGAAGTTATTTAGGATTTATTTACTCAGGGTTTAAACCCGTCCATGATTAATCCACATATTTCGGCCATAAGTTACGTTCCTAAACATTTTTATAGATGACCTTAAACATTCCTTTATGGTGAGGAAAGTTGTAAAAAAAGTCAAGAACCTAGCAAGAACTGTTGACACTAGTCTTCCAATTACAAAACCCATTCTTAACGAATTAGTATCTGACTTACATCACACTCTCCAAAAGCAGACTCAAGAACCATACTATCAGCAGTCTTCCTTCTTGCCTTCAACGCTTTATGAGCTTAGAACTCGTTCATGTAAACAACACATTCAACATTCAAAGACAAGCCATAATGTTCTATGATGATAATTCAGTTAAGATCACACTGAGGTATTCCAAACTATGAATAATAGGCATCCAGTGATACTTACTCTGACAGTCAATACCTTAAATTTGTCCAGTTCATGCCTTAAAAACATACATTACTCAGCATAAACACACATCTGGTCCTTTATTCAACTTCAAATCTGATGAACCAGTTAGGCACAGCTTTGTGGCATCCAAATTGAACCATGCAATAACTTTGACTGATCATTTAACTTTGGTGATAGTTTTCGCGTCTCTACTGCTAGTGGCAGCTAACCATGGTTTATCTGAAAATGAAATCCAACAGCTCGGTCGTTGGCACTCAAATACAGGTAGACATTACTTTACAATAAATGCCTTCGGGTTTTAAATTCCACACTTGTTATTAAAAATTAATAACTAAATTAACTAAATGTCCCCCTTATACATGTATACTGCCACCGACTATCGAAAGAGAGAAGTCAGCAAATGGCTGTGTTTCTCTCCACAATTTAATAAGGATCTGATAAACTTTTTACATCCATTTCAGTAATTAAACGTATAAATCAAATCTATGAGGTCTGCAAATGGTTGCTCCGATACAAAATTTTAAAAGCATCACATCAATATGAAACAACAAATTTGAACCTTTCGAGGTCAGTATGTAGCTGCTTCAATGAAACAGTAATTCGGTCAGTGATCTTGCAAGTGTTTGCTATGAAAATTAAGTGCTAGCTCATTCATTAGAAGGACATTTTACTCCTTAAATTGCCCTTAAATTTGCAAGCTAATATACTTGAGAACAGCATACAGCTGCTTATAAAATCTATTATTAGACAGTTGAAACTCAGCTTGGAGTTTGATCTTGAGAATTGTGTATCAGGTCAGCATATGTCTGTTTACAAAATTGTATCATTGTCTTGAGCTTAGAAGTTCAAAAATTTGTGTATGACATCAGCGTACAGCTGCTTATAAAAACTGGATATTAGTTGGAGCTCTGCAGGATATTGTGCATAAGGTCAGCATATGGATGTTCATAAAATATAAATTGTAGAAATGAGCTCATGATACTAAGGTTTGTTTCTAAATATTGTTTATGAGGCAGCATATGGCCCCTTCTTTAATATCGTTAAATGTAAGTTACTCACAGGTTTAGTAACCTTTGTCCTTTATATTTTGTTACTTATTCAGATATAACTCTATGTCTACGTGTTTTTTTTTATTTTTATGCTTATTAAGTCACTACAGGTACATGATTTTCAGTACACAATGTTAGTATCTGTTAAAAACACATGTTTTTCTACAATTAAAATTGAGCAGCATATAATTCACGAAATTCCTTTTCTTGGGTGGCGCTGCATGCGTCTTGCAAGCATTTAGCATGCTGTGTGGCCTCTTTGTTCACGCCACCTTCGTGTTACACAGACTTGGTAATCATTATATAATAATAGCTGGGATAAGCACTAAGTCGCAATATATCATATCTAAGTTGAAACTATTCATTATTTGGCCTTATCCCAGCTATAATTTAAATGATTGTGTGTAATGTTGTATATTTATGTGCTTTTGTTCACTTTCGTCATTTATCTGGTCAATAAATGACATTTTCACTCAACTCAAGTTCTCATGTCTTCTCTAGTGTTTCAAGCAACAAGAACAACCTACGGAAAGGCTTTTCGTATTATGAGATTTACTTTAATTTATTTGTGGAAAAGTTGTGGATATAAATACTTACTACAGCGTGCTGTTTTGTCGTTAGTTATATCCCACATAACAAGTTATAAACAAGTCACTGATCGCAATACACTTGTTAATATGACGTCATTTTTTACAACTTGGCGTCGTTTGTATGCAGTTAGAAGCAGATAGAGTAATATTTTCTCAATATGTATTCTCTAATTAAATAAAATATCATTTACAAATATTCTATGGGTCTATAACTTGACTTTAATGTCTATATTTTACTAATATATTTTCTGTACAATACGTATTTAGTTGACACTGCCGTGTAGTAGTATGCAAGTACATCGGAGGGTAACTTGGGGTGTCTTAATAAATCGATCTAGTGCAAGGGCATACACTCTATGGATCAAAGTAAGCTTTTACATTTAAACTCTTGAACTACTACGCTATCTTAAATGTGCTGCGATCCTGATGAAATCTTGAAAACAATTTAATTATATCAATATTTCATGCCGCTGACCAGCAAAAAAATTAGCATTCGTTCATACAAATATAATTTTAACAATGAAACTGCAGAATTTAGACAGGATCGCAGTACTTTTTAGAAACTACAATACGTGTTAAAAATATCTATATACTAAACTTTCAAATATAACTTGGTTATGCCCTTGCACTAGTGATATTATATCTAACATCAATACTGCAAGTCAATGAGCTAAAATCGCGTGACTGCCGCATTACGTGACTAGTCTTAATATAAAATATAATCGTCCTCGATATGTTGTTATTCATCATAACGACAATTATCCGATATAAATAATGTACTAAGAATAATCGCCATCCCGATTACGAATACATTTTTAGTCGATATTTCCATTGCGCACCTTAACTGTACTGCGTAACTTACGGAGCCATAATTTACTTTATGCCATATTTGGTAGAATACTCCATTCATGAATTCTACTCACAAAATCTCATTGGCCAGTAAATTTTTACCCCCTTGTTAATCGGTTTTTCTGCTATATTAACTGAGGCATGGGCCCATCCCTGTCAGTGCGGAAATTATCTTACTTATTACCAGCTGCTCGTTGTCACCACTTGAAAGGTAATTTTCAGGTAGTCTATTTAATTTTTTGTATTTTATTTATTAAATCCAAGTTATAAGCTCAAGTATTTTTTCATATTTTTGAAAAAAAGGTATTTTAAACTATGAAAATGACGTTTTGGGCTTAGTAAACTAAAATTTTCTTATTTCTTGAAGTGAATAGGAAATAAAAGTATTTTGTCTCAGTGTCTATGTGTATTTTGATATTGTATATATGTTTTTGTAGAAGAATTACTCGGAAAGACTCGTCAGTTTTCGGAAACCAAGATAAAACATTGTATGAATATTTTTCAGAAAATGTCAGAGACCAGTATCTATGGAAACATTTAAAACCTATTCTGCGCATGCAACCGGATATCACGTTTAGGAAACTTAGAGAAGAGCCGATACTCTGGTCAGAAGAAGATGAACATGTCGAAGTGTCGTTTCAAAAATCACTTGAACCTGAGTCTTGGAGTGAAAAGAAAACTGAAGTATCGCCAGAAAAAATACGGAAGCAAACAGAAAGTGAAAGTGAAAAGAAAATCAAAAAACGTACCGACGCATTGAAGAAACAATCGTGTCAGATAGAAAATTTAACAAAAGCTGTCAATTCCAAACAAAAAATCTACGACAACAACTGGAATTATTATGACCACTTACCATGCTTACATGTTACCGATGCAAAAAGCAGGGACACAAAGCTAATGAATGCTCAACAAAACCGGATTCTACAAATCCTGAACAGGAAAACAAAAGCCCTTCGAATTCGTAATGCGAGTCCCGTTATAGAGGGGAGTGAAACGGACTCATGGAAAATGAACACACGTTTAGTTGGTTAATGTCCTTCCGTATTTGTGACAATGAATTGTGTTAGTGTTAATTGTTTAGTTGATACTGGATCATCGGATTCTACAGTGACAGAATCATTTTATGAGAAACATCTGAAGTCAGCAACCAAATTAAATACAGACATTGTGTTTTCTTTGAAAGCATCTAATGGACTTTCTTTGCCGTTTATTGGATACATCGAGGTCAACATTGAGGTAATGGCTCAACAGTTTGAGTAAGTGGGTGTGTTAGTTGTGAAAAATTCCGTTGATTTAGAAACACGTCAGCGTAAAGAAAACATTCCGGACATTCTAGGAATGAACACAATTTAACTGAGAGTACACAGAAAAAATTGAAGAAATTTCAGCAAATTACAAATTAAAAGAACAATTCAAAGCATGTGACGGAAATGTTAAACGTGATGTCATAGGATATGTTAAAGTCTGTGCAAAGTCTCCAGTACGCATTCCGGGAAAATCTGTGACTGTTATCAATGGTACAGCACCAGAGATTCCAAGACTGTATGAAGCCATGGTAGAACCTACTCAGCATTTGTCATCAAACATTATCGTTGTCCGGACTCTTAGTAAAGTGAACCGTGGATTTCTGTGCTTTCGTTTCGCAAATATTGGTACTGACGATGTGTGGTTAGGACCCATAGCAAGAGTTGCCGTTCTTGTCAGTGGCGATGTACTTGAAAATTCATCTAAAGTCGAATTCACTAGAAAAGGAAATACTGAAGAGAATTTTGTTCAACAAGAATTTATATGCAGTGAAACCACAAATTCAGAGTAAGTGGCGAATGATTTCAAAATCCCACCGGAAATAGAAAAGTTGAATTTAGATCCTGCACAGATGAAAGAAATTCGCAACCTTTTCTACCGAAAGATGTATTCTCTCAAAATGATGATGACATAGGATATACTACAGCCATAAAACATCGCAGTAGTGTTAAGGCTTGAATTAGGGGGTGGGGCTAATTTATACGGGAAAAGTTTACTGTGACGTTACACAAAAATATGACTTTTATGTATTTTTCATTATACCTGAAAATGAAATAGTTTGCAACTTTTAACTGTATAAGCATAATAAACAACAATAAAACTTATCCATGCATTTAAAAAATTGCTAGTTATATCCCATGTAGCGGGGTATAAGCAATGCACTGATCGCGATGAACTTGTAAACATGACGTCATTTTGCTAAAAATGACGTATTTCATGTGCTGTGAGAGGCAGATTGAGGATTTTTTTAAGAATGAAAAATGCGTTTTATTATTAAACGGAATATTTTTCATCACATTTTAAATAGTCGATTAATACCAATGCATATCCTTTGTTTAGTGCGATTATTCATTAACTATCAAGAGAATATATTTTATTGCTTATGTCATGTTTTTATGTGCAGGTTAGGTATATTTTACAATGTGATGCCTCATAAAATCGTACTTTCGCAAGGGCATACACTCAATAGAACTTAACCATTTTTTGAATATAGATAAAGGATATTTTTCTTAACCTGAAAAGTGCTGCTGCTTTTTTTAAATGGAGGGTATGATTTTATAAGTACACAAAGTATTTGATAAAAGTCAAACATATTTCGACATTGGTTTATTAAAACACGAATTCTATTCAAAGCAGCAGCAATTTTCAGAAACTACAAAGTATTCAGAAAAAATTAATAGCTTGAATTTTTAATTTCAGCTAGGGTATGCCCTTGCGATATTGAAATTCGTTCATGACCTACATTCAGTATACGAACTATGCATTCATCACTTGACTGTCAATCGATGGGACCAAACTTCATACAGTACAGAGTTGGTTATACTATGCTATTTCCATAAGTATTTGAGTTCTGTGATAATTAAATAGCTTAATTAAAATTAATTCAGTTTCAAAAAGGTTTCCCTTTTTTGCACGTCCGTTTTCCGTTGATTTCTCATAATAGTCCTTAACAGTGCTGGGAAACTATTCGAACAACAGACGATCAGCCTATAGTGCAACCTTACAGACGAATACCCCCATCACAATATGAGGAAGTGAAATCATATATTCGTAAATTGTTGAACAACAATATTATAAGGGAGAGTACTAGTCCATACGCATCACCGATTGTGTAAGTCGGAAAGAAAGATAATTCGCTTATGTGTGGTCTATCGTATGCTTAAGGACAAATGACACAAACAATTTTTTTCTTTGAAAAAGATTTAATATTATGTCACAATTTTAGAAATGTGGATGGTTCTTAGAATTTTTTCTCCTAAGAGCTGGAATATGAAAAAGACTTGGAAATTATTAGTAATAGTTCAATGAAAAAAAAAAAACAAATATAGACAAATCACATTCAGTAAAGGTTTACAAATTTCAGAATCTGTTATCTTGGCGATAAAAGTGTAATATAAACTTTAGAAAAATATAACAAGACAGGTGAATTTTAAGAGGAAGATCAAAATGACAAAAAATCAGCAACCCTGCTTCAGGGATGAAATATGCAACATTTTACTTGTTTTTTGGATGATATTATCGTCTATTCAGGAGACATTCCAGAACATTTGAAGCGATTAGAGACAGTGTTTAGAATCATCCGAAAACATGGATTAAAGCTGAAAATGTCAAAGTGCAATTTTTTTTTTTCAAAGTGAAGTTCGTTATCTCGGACATGTCATATCCTCCGAGGGAATCAAAACTGACCCAGAAAAAATAAGTGCTGTGCAAAATTTTGAAAAACCGACAACTGTGAAAAAACTTATGTCATTTCTTGGATTAGCGGGATACTATAGACGTTTTCTGAAAGGATTTGGTAATATAGCATGACATAACACAAGTTGTCCCAGCAGTTTACACCTTATCCAAGGAAACAGTTTGGAAATAAATGGAATTCTCAGTGTGACGATGCGTTTACCACATTGAAAAAGCTTCTTGTGAGATCTCCCATCTTAGGATATGCAGATTTCCAAAAGCCGTTTATTCTTGACACAGACGCAAGTATGTTAGGTTTAGGAGCCATTCTATAGCACGTCAAAGACGGAAAACAACATGTCATCGCCTATGCCAGCAGATCCTTGAGACCAAGTGAAAGGAACATGCAAAATTATAGTTCTCGAAAACTGGAATTACTATCATTAACCTGGACAATAACAGAAAAATTCAAAGATTACTTATTGGGATCAAAATTCACAGTGTTCACTGATAACAACCCGTTGTGTCATCTTAACACATCAAAACTCAGTGCTATTGAACAACGCTGGATTCAAAAGTTGGCCATGTTTAACTTTGATGTGCTATAACAAAAACGCAAATGCTCTTTCACGTACATGCGTCAGTGATCCTGATGATTCATCGCGGCAAAGTGATTTACAGATTCTACTAGAGAAGTTCTTCGAATCTACGAAACTACCCTTTGATCTACAGAAACAAAGTACCTCAAGTGTAATTGTGAATAAAGTTTACGACACTATTCCATCACTTAAAACCGGTGAAATACAGACTCTTCAGTCAGCTGATTCCAACTTGGCAACATTTCTAAACTGATAAAAACAGAAATCAGAAAATTACCAAGATCTGTGATTACATTAGTAAGACAGTGAGATAAAATTGTAATTGTGAAAGGAATTCTTTACAGAGTGGTAACAGATCCTATACTAGGGGATTTAAAACAACTTATTCTTCCCAGATCATTACGTGAAAAAGTGTTATTTAGTTGTCATGACAACTTGGGCCATCAAGGGATAGAGCGCACATTTTCTGCTGTTCGTTCAAGTTGTTATTGGCCTGGAATATTCGATTCTGTGAAGGATTATTGTAAGCGTTGTGAACGTTGTGTAATTTCCAAGATGCCTCAACCAGCTTTACTCACTACTATGAGTCATCTCATCGCATCTAGACCACTGCAAATATTAGCAATCGATTTCTGTTTTGGAACCAGCGCATGGAAAAGAAAACATTCTTGTGATGACTGATGTCTTTACAAATTTTACGCAAGCTGTTCCAACAAAGGACCAGAAGACAGTTACCGTTGCGAATGTTCTTTTAAACGAATGGTTTTTCAAGTATGGTGTTCCCGATCGTATTCATTCGGATCAAGGCCGAAATTTTGAAGCAAATATCATTGCTCAAATGTGTAAGATTTATGGAATTACACGATCTCAAACCAGACCTTACCACCCAGAAGGAAACGCCCCGTGTGAAAGATTTAATAGAACCTTACACAACTTATTAAAGAGTCTTACACCTGACCGAAAGCGACATTTGCCAAAACATCTACCCGAATTACTTTTTTCCTACAACGCAACACAGAATTCAACAACCGGATACAGACCATTTTATCTTATGTTTGGACGTCATTCAAAGATATCCATCGATTTTCTACTTGGAGCTTTGGACAGTGACGATGATGATCAGATGACGACTGATGAATGGATCAAATCTCACCAGGACCGACTAAAATACGCGTTCGACAAAGCCATTGATCATACGTCTCTGACGGCCAAAAACAGGAAGTCGACCAACGACAGAAAAGCCTTTGACCCGGAATTGAATATTGATGACAAAGTGTATGTTTGAAACCGTCAAATCCGCGACAGAATCAAAATCCAAGATTCATACTGTGTATCGTGTTGTGAATATTTCAGGAAATATTGTTAGTGTCGTGTCAGACGATGGCTGCCAGAAAACCTTAAACCGCCTTGGTGTGACGAGATGTGTTTCCTAAATAACGCTATTACTTATGCAAAAACTTTTCGTTACTTTAGATGTTCAAATGTATATCTTTCTGGAGAGTATGTGGCTATTATTGAAAAATGTATTTTGATGGAATATATATTTTTTCATTAATCGAGACCCTAAATTTAAAGCAGGGGAGTATGTGGCAGAGTCATGTTTATTTAAAATAATTTTTTTATCTTTATTGAATAACTTACTGAGCTATAATTTACTTTATGCCATATTTGGTAGAAGTCTCAATTCATGAATTCTACTCACAAAATCTCATTGGCCAGTAAATTTGTACCCCCTTGATTTACCAGTTTTTCTGCTATATATACTGAGGCATGGGCCCATCCCTGTTAGTGCGAGAAATTTAACTTACTTATTACCAGCTGCCCGTTGTCATGGTAGTGATATAATAGAATATAATAATGCAAGTTATTACAGCATAATTTTAATATGTACTTCGCAAACACATTGAAATGTAATTTCAGTTGGTTTCTTTAACAACTGTTGCAATTCTTCAGTATTCTCCCTACATATTGAAACGTTTCTACAAGTTATAGAACAATATAGTGCCCAATCAGTATGGCAAATAAAACCATTACATATAAGTATATGGTGTCTTTTCTCGATTTACAAAGATGTTTAATCTCACGAACACTCTTTAAAAGAGTGTTTTAAGAGCCTAGCTTAAAGGTACTTGGACACAGATTTGAAGTTATTATTTTCTCTATAATATTACGACTTATATATTTTAATAGCATTTCACACAAAAATTAATTAAACATTTTATTTCATTTAAAAGACATAGAAATTTCAAATTTTTCGGCGGGTTTGATTGACATATCCTTGCACTCTCACAAATTTAATTTTATTCTTAATCCTTAGGAAAAGTGGCAATCTCGTTTTGTATAAATGAAAAATATTAATACTATAATCCAGAAAATTCAGAGTAGACATGTTCGAAAGCAAAACAAACACACAATATATTGTCTGTCCGTGCAGTTGCGGTAAGCAATTGCAAACTGTGACGATTGAACTTACCCGGTGAATTCTAAATATAAACAATAACAGAACTCGAGCCCTGTTTACAAAAACTGTGTACATAACACGAGTGTGCTCGATTTGCTAAACTCTGTACGCATCTCTTAGTTCGGAATGACGATACTTGTGAAGGTGTTTTGCTTTCTAACATTTCTACTCTGAATAAAATTATTTTTCTTGATAAAAGTTTTAATATTTCTCATTAATGCACATCAAAATTGCCACTTTTCCTTAGGATTAAGAATAAGGTTAAAATTTGTGAAAGTGCAAAGATGTGTCAATCAAGCCCGCCAAAAAATTTGAAGTTTTAATAACTTTTAAATGAAATAAGATTTTTAATTGATTTTTGTGTGAAATGCTATTAAGATATATAATTCGTGATATTATACAGAAAAAATTAGAAAGTATTAACTTCAAAATCTGTGTCCAAGTACCTTTAAGTCGGAACAAATATGATCACGTAGTATATTAGAGTACTTTTATTATGTGTAAACTACAATGTATGTGCGTGATTTTGACGCACCGTTTTACAGTAATAATTATCATGCAAACACTTTTTTGGTTAAACTTTTTTACGATTTGACAATTGGGCAATGTATTAATTGACCAGGTTTTACAAACTGAAATCAGCTACTTACACAGGATTTTAATTCTTAAAAATTAATGTAAAAAATATAATAAACATTCCGATGGCAGATAAATTCGAAAAAAAATATATATTTAGCCGTACAAAAGAAACAGTACACAATAAAAACTGAAAATAGATAAATGCAATATCTTCATTTTACAAAATGATTGTAAATTCTGAAAGGACTTTTGAATAACAGCGATTAAATGAAGGAAGTCTATGTCAAACGTTTTCTACTTGTTGTGAGTAATAAGTCACATGGGTTATATCCTAGTTCCCGTGGTACTTGTATATGTAAGTACTTTTTGTTAGAAATACACTTGAAAGCTAAACTAAATTGAGAATAGGGAAAATCTGAAAAAAATGCGATCGACTTTTCAACTGGTCATACATGTATTCTCATGTCTGTCAGAATAATCTTTACAGTTATCGGTTTCCTTGTTATTCTTAGTATGACGAAGGGACAACCTTTATATAAAAGTTCGATTGATAACGATAATATAGGAGTATCCACTGAGGTGAATATGAGAGACTGGCGCATCTTTGTGACAAATATGGAAGCTCAGATTACAAGGGCAGTGAGAAAGGAAATATCTAACAACGAAGGTAAATTATAATAAGCATAACTGAATAAAAGAATCATTCCAAGAATGACCATGATAAAAAGTAATCATATTTTATACTTATTTTTATAATCTAAAGTAACTTGATCGTACATTAAACTTTATCTGTTATCAGTACAGATTGTTAAATATGACAATAAAAAAATTGTATTAGATGATAAGAAATTAATGTTTTTAATCTTCAAGATGTTTTCAAGTCATATTTAATGGGATTATTTCACTAAAACAATGATTTTTTTTACAGCAGCATACATTAATTATTTATTAATTTTAAACTTTTCAAAATGAGTAGTTGCGTTTCTTTATCACTCGTTACGCAGCAATGTTAAGGCCTATTATGAGAAATCAACGGAAAATACACGAGCGAAAAGGGGGATCTTTTTTAAATTGAATTTATCTTTATTAAGCTGTTTTATTATCACAGAGCTTTAATACGTTCATGTATGAAAATAGCATTCGATAACCCACACTGTACTGTCTGAAGTTAAATCCCATCGATGGACAGTCTCGTGATGAATGCATAGTTCGTGTACTGAATATAGGTCATTAACAAATTTCAATATAGCAAGGGCATACCCTAGTTGACATTAAAAAAATAAAGCTATTAATTGTTTCAGCATACTTTGTAGTTTCTGAAAAGTGCTGCTGCTTTGAATAGAATTCGCGTTTTTATAGTTAAATTTTTAAGTAAATAGGCCAATGTAGAAATATATTTGACTTTTACCAAATATTTTGTACTTATAAAAGCATGCCCTCGATTTAAAAAAGGAGCAACAGTTTTCAAGTAAAGGAAAATATCCTTTATCTATATTCAATAAATGGTTAAGATCTATGCAGTGTATGCCCTTGCGAAAGTACGATTTCATGGGGCATCTCGATATAAAATATACGTAACCTGTACATAAAAACACGACATGATAAATAAAATACATTCTTTAGGTAGTTAATTAATAATCGCACTAAACAAAGGATATACATTGATATTAATCGACTATTTATTTAAAACATGTAAATGATATTCCATCTAATAATAAAAAGCATTTTTCATTGTTAAAAAATTCCTAAATCTCATCTGTCTCTCAAAGCACATGAAATACGTCATAAACACAAAGACATAAACACAATGAAATTCATTAAAAGAACTACCAACATATAAGTTAGTGAAAAAGAAACATTTTTTTTCAACAATTAAGGCATTTTCTTCCAATCTATGACATTATTTTAATTTTTACAAAAGTTTTAAATAAATGTCTTTGTGTTAATATACACCTCTGAAATAAGCGGGTTATATGTTTTATTAATAAAAAGATTTGGAGGTATGCACGTTACAAAACTAAAACATTCAACTTGATATGATTTATTTTCCTTAATGATTGAATATTCCCTTTGCTATATTAGCATACTAGATGGATATAAGTAAGCAGCTGCAGCAATTGCAGCGTTCTACAATTATTTATTGTATCTTACAGCATACATACATTTGAGATTAGTAGAATGCTTATTTTGTAAATTAGAAATTTTAACAATTGTGAAACAACATATAGTAAGAGCGACGAATTTACATTTTTTCTGTAAATGTAACAACTTTTTGTTATGATTGCGTATTCAACTATTTTAATTACAGCGCAGTGATGATAAAATGTCGTATCACAAGAATCTAAGCATATTTAAAATAAAACTGAGCAAAACTGAGTAAAAGTGATTATTAAACAACAATAGAGAGTTAACAACAGGGAACTGTTATCGTGTCATGTGACATTTGACATATGACTTATAACATTTGAAATGTGACTTACAGCATTTGAAATGTGACTTATCATATTTGACATGTGACCTATGGCATTTGACATGTAATTGTACACATGACCTTTCTATGTACTTTAAACATAAAAAGACATTAATGTATATTATTTTTTTTAAATTCATTATGTATAGCATAACTTGTCTTTATGCATTCAGAAAACAAACAACTAGAAACCATATTTATGCCATTTTTAGAACAAGACATAAGACTTCTCCAAATAATAGAAAGGATGCAAACTAAACTCACAGAACTGGAAAATAAAGTAACTAATACAACAAAAGGTAAAACATCAAATTCCGTCAATTATGAACAAAAACTAAAGATTTTTTTTATTTAATGTACCGACAACGAGGCCAGTAGTGGTCAATAAGAATGCTTAGGGTTTATCATCATGATGTATCTTAATTTCGTTTTTATTTACATTTAGATATGCCCTCAAAGTCCTGTCCATCAAATTGGATATCATTTGAATCTTCTTGTTACATGATCATAGCACAGAAAAAGTCATGGGACAACGCAGCTGTAAGCATTTGTTTTTTTCTCATAACTTCTAAATAAATGACCGTTTAATAAATGTCCTAATTATATGTGTAAATGAAAAGATTGTCAGCTTTCAATTTAAAATTACAGAGAAGACAATACAGATTGTTGTAAACTCAGCATTTTATAAACGCTATGGTCACTACAATAACCTTCTTTGCAAATATAATCTATCGTTTGTTCTTATCTTGGGCTGTAATTTCTCATGCCAATGGCAAAATATGCTCTGCTTTAATTAATCTTACCGAGAAATACCCCGCCTATTTGTTCAGTAAATGAACAAGCGTACATGATCGGTCAATAAGACCTGGTTATTCCCCTATATGTACCCGCCTATAGAGTTTTTAAAGGGGGGGGTGTGTCTTACATATTGTTTTCAGATTTGTATATTCTTTACAAATGTCACTTCAGAATCTTCAATTTTCTTTGAGTCATTTTTATTTAAATATTTTGCAGATAAAATGTCTACAGTATGGTGTAAAATTAGTCGAGATAGAGACAAAGCAAGAAAACAATTTTCTAAAACAACGCACCAGCATAAATAATAGAAGTATGTAATTCATTGTAAGGTCTCATGTAGCATTAACAATATTCTTTGTATTTGTCATATTTTAATTCACTGTAAAATTCTTTCTATCCTACCTGAAAGAGAAATTTTGGATAGGTGGAATAGATGAATTCTTAGAGGGGAGGTTTCTTTGGGCGTCTACCGGAAGTTCCCTGAAATTCACGGACTGGAACAAAGGAGAGCCCAATAACGACAAAAGCCGGGAAGACTGTATTGAAATCTCCAGACATCCAGCCAGAACAGGAATGTGGAATGATAACAGCTGCTCTCATGAGTTTTATTTTATATGTGAGAAAACTTTGTAATAAAAAAATCTCTTTGTTATTGAATCATACATTTCACACTAGTACCTACATTATGATATAATTGATATTTAGATAGTATGAAGAATCATCGAGCAAAAGCTACATGTGTATCACAAAAATGATTTTAAACGATTTGTCCAAGAAGCCCTGAGTAAATCTGTTTAACTCTTTCGGGTCAAGGTGTCAAACAAAATGTCACCAAGAAGATTCAACAAAATATGAAAAGTTCATTTTTTAGAATTTTATTAAGTTTCTCTCATTCCCTTTTATTGCAAAATAATATGTGCAAATTAGTTTTGAAACATGCCCAAAACACAACGATACATCAACACCAGGGTATACTCTTCGGGTTCGGCACACCCAACTGCTACCGTTCACGGTAGCTCAGTCGGTAGAGCGCTCGCTCCGTGATCGGGAGGTCGTGAGTTCGAATCTCGGCCGCGATCGACCTAGTCGTTAAAGTGGGTAGCAACTGTTCCTTCGCCATGCGCTCGGCACTTTGAAGTGAAAGTTGCGGGTCCTTCGGATGAGACCTTAAAAACCGAGGCCAAGTGTGAGCGGCAGGCGTTGGCACGATAAAGATCCCTCACTGCTCAATGGCCCTGAGTGCTGAGTAAAGGTCAAAATTTGAAGCCCTTCACCGGCATACGGTGACGTCTCCATATGAGTGAAAAATTCTCGAGAGGGACGTTAAACAATATACAATCAATCAATCAATCAATCACCCAACTGCTTTATTGTCACATGGAATGGCGACCTGTATTCGTGCGGGTTCTTCCATTACATTGATGGTTAATAGAAAAGTGTGAGTTCCATAGTCAGTTGAATTTAGTTTACTTCATTTCTACATAAGATCCAAAGTATACAACAGGTAAGGCACATTTCCTTTTTCGAGAGAGTATTACTATGAAACAATTATACTATTCCTCTTTTGAGTAATAAAAAACAAGACTGAATTCGGAAATTTTTATCATAATTTTTTAATAATGCCTCAAATTTATTTATTAAATAAAAAGTTTTTAAGAAATAGCCTGTGATGTGTTTTTCATTAAAAGAACTTCACTGACCGAAAAATTCGGTCCTTTGGTGCTGCTGTGAATAATTCCATCAGGGGTATTTCATTATTTATTTAAAAACAGAAAAATTTAAAGCTTTGTTTCGTTACATCTTTTAAACATGCATAGGAATTTCAACTCACGTCCTGCAGTAATATAAGACTTTTTCTTTCATTTTCCCAGTTGATAAATGATACGAAAAGTATTGAATCTCATAGTGGCCTTTTTACTAAATCCCTTTTAAAAAAGTATCAATTGAAAATCAGTACTACAAATAATTATTTTCATCCGTAAAAGAAGCATTGGTATTTTGAATTATTTTCACGATGTTATTTAAAGAAATAGTATAAACTAAAATTAGTACCAAATAAATTCAAGATCGAGTTATGAAGTGTTGAAGGTATTCAATCTCAAAATTTTAATACAAGTTTCTGTAAGAGATCTTTATCATAGAAATATTTTATCACTTTTTGCAGCAATAAATGTTGCAGTTTTTAGCCAACATACACTAATAGACAATAAGTACTTAGAGGATGTGAAGGATATGGATATAACAAACAGTATTTAATATCAAAATCCATAAAACAATACAAAATAGGAGCAAATAGGAACAACGACAACGAAGAGATCAGGTGCCACGGAGGAGTGGGCATCCCATGCTTATTAGTCACACATGCCGTGTACTCCTTGACTTCATGGAGCAATTACGTGAATAACCGTCGTCATTTAAGTGTATAAATTATGGACTAAAAATTAGTATGAAAAACGTCAGTCAGCATTTGTCTCAGTGATAGATTGTATTTGCTGACAAGGCCATTGTATCGATCAAATAATTTACGAAATCATTACTTTAAACAAGTCTGCTGATATTCTTGTGTCATCAACTTGCTTGTTAATAATTCTCGTTTTGAAAATTGTTCGTACATAGAGCATGCTCTTGCGTATCGAATCAACTGAGATATATACACTCCGTATGCAGGTGATGTTGGTATATTGCATAAGTAATGAAAGATGACGATGAAAACATTAAAGTCATCACGTTTATCATATAGCTTGGTTGTAAAATTACCATTAACGTCCCTTTCAAGTAAAATATCCAAGTATGAACCAGATGTGTTAAACTCTGTGGTATCTTTTATCTTAAGCTCACCAGGACACTGTATAGCATAGACGTAGGAATGGAAATGACTATTGTTAATTGACAATACGTCGTCGATATATCTAAATGTTGAGTTGAAGGCCACAGCAAGTGTTTTCTTCTGTCCACGCATAAGATTTTGCACACATTCTGCTTCATATGGATATAAAAAAAGGTCTGCTAATAAGGAAGTGCAATTGGTACCCACGGGAATTCCAATATATTGCTGAAATTCCTGGTCTCAAAAACCAGATAGATATTGTCAATCAGAAACTCAAGCATCTCTTTGATGTCAACTTCAGAGTAATTGTGTGTGCAGTCAGTATGTGTTTTAGCAAAATAATTTTGCAAATGACCTATGACCAGGTTAGTTAATTCACTAGTTCCATATTTTATTGTAAAAGCAGCTGTTAGCGATAACAAAGAGCCTGGACTTTAATTAATCGTGTGGTATGGTTGTGTATAAATTTGAAAACTCGTAAGTTTTTAAGAAAAATATTCTTGCATTCTATCTTTTATTCAAAGCAAACACGAGAATAGAAGCGAAACGAGTGAAAATCCTGAGATTAGTTATGTTTTTATGACTGAAAAGAGTAATAGTTCCCTATCAAAGTAATGCTTTCCCGAAAAAGGAACTGCGCCAAACCTGTACAATACCGTTGATAAAGAAACTCAGCTTCTGAGATGAATACAAGTTTTATTTATATTTTTTATTTACTTTTTGTTTATTTAAAGGTCATGTATAGCTTTGTTCGAATAATATGCCTATGATTATGTCGTCCCGAACAAAGTCGGGGACGACATATTGCGATTGTACGCATGTTTTTGTTGTTCTCGGAGATGGCTGGGTTAATTTTCCTGAAACATTCCTTAAAGGAGGATCACTGGTTGTAGTTGTGCCATGTGGTCATTCAGGTTCAAAATGGCTACCGTTGCCATGGAAACCTGCAAAAAAGCGGCGAATTTTGTCCGCGAGTGTTCTCTCTGGTCAATTGAACATTCTTCATGAAACTTTACTCATTTATTGATTAGTATCTGTCATTGTGCGTGTTGCATTTAAAATTGCAAATTGTCAATAGTTTCCATGGAAACAGGGGAAAAGTGAAAATTCTTAACTTTGATTTTTTAATCAAAGTACTGAAAGTACTGATAGGAGTTGATGGTTGTTAAAGCATAGCTAATGGGTATTGTTTTAGTGATGAAAAATGAAAGTTTTGTCAAGTTTGGGACGACATAAGCTATTGCTTGCAATCTGATTCTTATGAAGATTTTTAATCATAACATGGGAAAAAAACTCCTGAAATTTTTATAGTTTTCCTCCTTTTTTCTCTTATTTTAACCCAACTTATTTTTTTATTACATGAAAAAACAAATTACAAAAGAAATCACAAACACCGCTACGTCACAGGGGTTGCTTCCGGCGTGCTAAAAGTTTTAATTTGAAAAAAAAATAAATTCTATACGATGAACGTATGACTGCATGTGTTATTAGCATTATTAGCGTATATATAGGCCTATGATTTTTAAAAATAAATAAAAATAACACGCCGGGAGTAAGCCCCTATGGTCATGTCTCCCGATCATTCTTAGTATGAAAAATTAAAACAAAGTCTAATCATATATTTTATTAAATTCTTCTGGATGCCCAATTTCCTCACATTTTCGCAAATATCAGCACTTGTCCACGTTTTATTACAATTTCTTGTTTTACATTTTAACATTATGATAGTAATCGTAAATTGTGCAGTGTGTCGTGAATTTTTTTATTTATGGTCATGGCATTTTTTTTTCGTTTTGTCACATTGATTCCTAATTATTAAAAATCTTAGAGTTGCTGGATAGGATAGAATAGGATCAGACTGAAAGCACAAGATAGGATTGTTGATGCAGGATTCACGATAGGATAGGATAGAATTGTCAACTTATAGGATAGAACCACTGTAGCTTACTCTGCGTCTCTAGTACAGAGACAATAAGTGTCATGATAGTCTATGACATCATCTGTGTCGAGATCAAATTCGCTTTGATTTTACATTCAAATAGTCTAATAATTACAAGATAAGCTACACATTAATTTGTGTTTAAAATAATAAGAAATCATTGTATGTGAGAGTGTATGAAATGGAAAATATTATTTAATCGCCGAGATTCATTTGTACATTTTCACTGTGACATCATAATTGATCTCCTTATGGTCTGCATAGACTAATGTGCATTGGGATTCCGTAACCTAGCTGCGCAATAAAAAAATAGAATTAAATTTGGCACACGTATAACGATAAACATATTCTTTAAACAGACGAAGTGTAATGTATTGCTCCGTATTTTGCTGTCATAATGTGGAAATAACGTAAATATGTAGATGACATGGGACAGAAATGGTTGTCCCAGTCATACTTGAACAACTAGAGCTCATGTATATGTCAGAGTTTTCATTGAAGTAGCATAAAATAATTAGTTTCTGAATACAAGAGACTTGCCAGAATTCCTTCATTTAAGTTAAGGAAGGAGATGGATATAAATGATGTTCTTATTTTGAGAGTCACCTGAGGAAAAGATGCGCCACAAGTTGATCATGAGCAATTTGTTATCGAAGATTGCAAAGTTAAAAATAGGAAAAAGTTGAAAAGAATGAATATATTTATATATTTAGATTCGTTTAATATTTTAGAATGCCTTAATCCTTTGGGGTTGATCATTGTTAAGAAAGCACCCATAATTAATCCCAATTTCATTAACGAGGATCCAAGGTTGATTCAAGTTATGATGGTCACTATGCTTATTTTCATTTGGTTGGAAAATCCTTATCAGTTTGTCATTTTCTCGAGATTTGGCTATTCTGATAAAAAATCTTATAAATGTAAATAGTGCGTGGTAGGAAATAAAAAGATGGGAAAGAGTTGTGCTTCTGTGAACAGAACGCTACAGATCACGTCACATGACGGTCTGATTCACGTTATTTGCTCATATCATACATAACTAGTAACAATAGTCTGGGAACATCGAGAAAGATAAAAAAAACTCTCTATTTGACCTATTTCTGATAAATTGCCTTCAAAAGAAATGCATTAAAAGTGTAAACAATTTGACCTGGTCATTATGTATATGCATGTACTTGCGCGCGTGTGTAAACCCTAAAATAACTAATATACTGGATTGCCTTATTTAATGAAGCCTGCAGGGACTTGGGGAAGAATTTAGGGAACATCTGTATTGGTCTCCGTTACAATTAATACTAGTTGACTGAGGAATTAATTGAATAACATTATTTTCTATCTAAAATAAAATATTTTGCTCTTGGAAATTTAGAAATAAACATTTGTTGTTACTGTAAAATGTATCCGCCACCGACTCACCTGAAAAACAATGCAAGTATTATCGGGTGTTTACCAAATTGCAACTATTTGAATCACTAGAAGTGGTAATCGAAATCTGTGGTGCAGCCTTTCATGCAATATTGTTTGTAGAAGCATTGCCGAGAGTCAAGGCCTGGTGCTGTTGTCTAAGATTGCTGCTGCCAGCTGATTTTTTGGAGCGGCCACTTGAGTCAATAATAAATTGGCATCAGCTGAGTTGCCCAAAGTTGAATCCGCAGGGAGCAGTTGAGCCGATTGACTGCGTAACCTCATTTTCCTGGGTGGTTTTGGACCCGTCATATTTTCCTCTTTTTGGTGGCATTTTTCTACAATAAGTCCAAGCAGTTGTAATTGCCATAGGTTATAATATAATAGAATAAATAATGTTTTGCCACTCAGCAATATCAAATGGTAGCTAGGAGCAAACATGCTTAATTTTTCATCTTTATCATTTGTAATTGAACTCTTAAATTAAAATGCATGTTGCCAACCTATTATCATATTATAAGTGTCAGCTTGAAACATGTCAGTTCATCATGGTCATAATAAAATTCAACATTTGTGACATTGAAGGCAACCATTTTTTATAAATAAATAAACAGATCTTCCCAACCTTCATTGGATATTGGGAAGATTAAGAAAAACAAAATGGAGCCGTCTCATACATAAAACAGTGATAGGCAACCCTCTTTTAATAAATAAATAAACAGATCTTCCCAACCTTCATCGGATATTGGGAAGATTAAGAAAAACAAACTGGAGCCATCACATACAAAAGACATTAATAGGCAACCCTCTTTTGATAAATAAATAAACAGATCTTCCCAACCTTCATCGGATATTGGGAAGATTAAGAAAAACAAACTGGAGCCTTCAATTACATTTGATGGAATCCATTGGTGATTCCCAAATTTGACCAATACTGACACTGACAGTAAATTATGAAATCAGGAAACATAATGTGCAGAAACATGTCAAGTTTCACATTGACATTTTATAAGCACTAGAATAATGTAATATTCATTTGTATGTATTCACATACATATGATGGAATTCATTGGTGATTCCCGAAATAGACCAATACTGACACTGAGAGCAAATTATGAAATCAGGTAACATAATGTGCAAAAAAACATGTCAAGTTTCACATTGAAATTTTATAAGCACTAAAATAATGTCATATTCATTTGTATGTATTCACATACATATGATGGAATTCATTGGTGATTCCCAAAATTGACTAATACTGAAACTGACAGCAAATCATGAAATCGGGTAATATAATGTGCAGAAACATGTCGAGGTTTACATTGAAATGACATATTGCAGCATTTGCCATAAATTTTATCACATGCATTCAGTGTTTTCCCTTAGAACCGGCAACCGGCCAAATTGACCACTTCAATTGACAAAAATGCCGCTTTGAAATAACAATTCGTTCTAAGGTCCACAGAGATTTTGTTCATAAACCTCATACCCTAGACTTTACGACTGAACTCTAACCCTTTACTTTGAAATAAAAGGAAAACACTGATGCGTAACAATCTATCATCATATGTGCAATGTACTACTTATCCTTATTCTCCCATCCAATCAGATGGGAGGCATGGCTCAGGACAGCACTTTGATGTTCTGAAGGTATTCATGAACAGATGGTCGAGATGAATCCGTTGTGACTGCTGTCTTTTAGGTGAACCCATCATTGGCCAAGTATTTCATGTCTGGGTTCCAGGAATTGGATGGATGTCTGCTGACCAGCTTGAATTCTCTTGAGCTGGCTAGTTCGTGCGTATTGAGGCCGCCCTTGGCTCGAATTAACAATTTAAATGTATGTTTATGTAGCTGTGAATTATCCAAATCTGGTTCATTCAGTTATAAACACAAATCTACTCTTCAAAGAAGAATTGACCTATCTGCACTACAGTGCGCGGCTTGGGATATCAAGTTTTTACCTCCATGCCGACTATCAATTGGGACAAATTCATTGCACAATCAATCAACTGTTCAAATTGGTAACACATCTGAGGCGGTGTCATAGGAATAGAAAAATAAGTTTTACGTGAATTTTGATCTCTCTAAATTGACTTCACCTCGTGTTTCTGCAAAATTGAATTAATTGAGCACTCGATCCCGATCAAGTCGAACCCGATCCAAACATGAGTTCGATCCCGATCCATTCGACCCCAGTATATAAAATTCAATAACTGCAATTTTAATTTACATAAGTCAAACACAATGTAAAAGATTGTATATAAAACATTTTATGAAACATAAAATTTTATTTTTTAATTAGTAATATCTGAAATGAGAGGGGGGGGGGATGATAAATTTCAAAGCACTTACCCTTTTCTCAGATCAGCATATTATCTTTGAAATTTAAATTCCTACATTGTGGCTGCACCATGGTAATATCCAATTGATCTTTAATCATTTCCTCATCCCATGGACATCCTGGATACATTTGTAACTTTTAAAGGTTGGCATCTAGTTCAATATGGTGATGACATATGTATTTCCAAAAGCATATTTCAGTTCTTCACTGTGTATTAATCCATATACTGAGTACTTTCAATGTCCCTCACAAACATTTTGTATTAAAATTTTGAACTGATCTTAGAAGGCGCACAAATCCTAACTGGCTCTCCTCATTGGATACTGCCCCACCTTAAGTAACAGTGGGGGACACAACAGGTTGTTTAAGTAGAGGAAAGCATTTTCAAATTGATGGGAGATGAAGATTAAAAGCTCAAGAAATCAAGATATTCCTGCCTTGTCCCCAATCATTTGTGATGCTATCATCAGGAAGTGTTAACACTTAACACATGGTCAATTTGTAATAAAGGCTTGGGAAAGCTTGGACCACATAGAGTGTCAAAGTATTGTATTTCCTCACGTGAGCCTCACGTGAGGAATTGAGACTTTTAAATCTTTGGTTTTGGTTCTACTTGTAAAATTGAATTTTGACTATGTCCAATTTCCTCACCTCTTGCTCACCTCTTGCTCACATGAAAAAAATGAACTTAGAAAAATCACTACCAATGCTATATCTTAAATTAGGCTGTTCTTAGGTGAGCAAATTGAATAGACTTTTGCTCATGAGCATTGAGGTGAGCATAATTTTGCACATGTGCATTTTGGTTAGTATTTTCCTCCCTAACAAAGACTAACAATCTGCACATGAGCAAAATTTAATTCTACCTAATTTGCATACAATTCTTACTTGATTCTCATGTGAGTCTCATGAGCTGCTCATGAGCATTTGTTAGAATGTTTGGTACGGGATGTTATAAGAAGGATTTCATAGATGGTCATATCACTGTGATTGCTCTTCTTCCTGAATAACAGGTTAAGCCTAAAGTGCCTATTGATTGTTATGTTAAATAATATCTTGATTAGTTCTCCAAAATCACTTAAACTTATAGGTAAAATAGTTAGTTGTGAAAGTCAGCCATACTTTTATACAAAAAGTTCTTGTATTTTAAGCGAAATTATGTAGTCCCTAGCAACAATACATGTTTAACACATTGTTTTTTTTCTCTTTATAGCAAAAACTAAATGATAATTTGATTAATAAATTAAATTTGAAATCAAATAAAAAGGATTAGATTTATAATCAACCTACATTTATCACACATGTATGTAATAGTATGAATTTACAAAATATACAGCCTTCACATTCTCAAACATAGGTTTTCACACACATGTAAAACACCTTTTTAAATGTATATGTAACATGTGCCTGATATTACGCATACTATATTCATCAACATACGAGGGTTGATCCAAAAGTAATGTCACAATGTCCATATCTTTAATATTTGGCGTCATATTATCAAATGCAATATACCAAAAGATGCACAATCATAATTCCAATTAACAATGAAATTTTCATTTAAGAATGTTGAAACGAATTTATTTTATAAACCTTTAAAATATAAAACATAGGGGGTGTCGCCGCGTCACACCCAAACGTCACGAATGATAGTATATACTTTAAAAATGAAAAAGACAAAAACATTAACTAACCATTTTTGCAAAGCACCTAATCGTCCAAAATTTTTAAAAGACAAAATTTACAATATTTTATGGTCTTAAGTTGAAAATTAAATGACACCATTGCTATTTTTATTATACACATTGTTGTTTTACTTTGATGCATTGATCGAAGGAAATATCAAAATGGAAGAAAATCGCCACATTAGAGACAACAAACTGTAGTGCATTTTTGCTTTAAAATCAGGAAATCGGCATTAGAGACAGCTAGGTTGATTCACAAGTCTCACAGAGGAAAGGATGTAAATAAAAGAGTTATTCAGATGCATGGTTTTACCGATTTTGGATTGTTGATAGGTCATTGATTGCTCAGCAGATGACAAGAAAACCGAAAGATGGGAGGGTGGACGGAAACGTCCAACTGCGTGTGACGTTGTCAAAAAGACAGACAGTTAAAGTGAAAAATGAAATTACAAGTTTGTCTAATGCTACTCTTAACAATTTTTTTTACAGAAGAATTAATTATGAAAAAGTGAGCATATGAGGGGTACCAAGAATTCTTTAAAAATTGAAATTTGTGAATGTGTTTGCGAATCTCTTTTTTATTTAATGAAACGAAGGTAAACGTTGAAGGTGTATGACGGTGCGTATCCATCATAATTATGACGTTATTAAGGTGCGGCGACTATCATAATCACATGTTATATATAATCCGATATCTTAAAAAGTATAGATCATGTTGAATTGAAATTTTCAAGTCTGATTTGAAATATATGTAGCTTCCATCATTTGTAATTTTGTTGTTTTACGTTGACTTATATCAATTTTATTGAAGTTGTGACATTACTTTTGGATCATTCCTCGTATATGTAATGAGAGCTTTAGAAAACAAATTAACCATAATTTATTTATGTACATTAGTATATTTAATGTGTGGTTTATAATGCACATAAACTATATATATATATATATACATGACATTTGTGCTTTATAAAACACATGAAAACATGAGTTCATTTAGGTACGTGTAACATGTGGTTGACTATACACATGTAAACCATGTGTTCATTAACGTACGTGTAACGTAGTTGACTATACACATGTAAACCATATGTTAATTGACGTACGTGTAATATGTGGTTGACAATACACATGTAAACCGTACGTTTATCAACGTATGTGTAACGTATGGTTGCACATAACATATGTTACACGTACGTTTCACGTACGTAACACATACGTGTGTTCCAAACATACGTTTAACGTACGTTATGTGAAACGTATGTAGTCACACATATGTTATACGTACGTTGTACCACATACGTGAAACGTATGTTTGTAATACACGTTTGTTATACGTGCATTTCACATACGTTTTGCATGTGTTATGTGCAACCATATGTAACACGTACGTGGCACAATTAGCTGTGTACGAGAAAGCAATGCAGATATATAGAAAAAAGCTCTGGTAGGCAGTCTCAAGAACAAACTAATTTTTATTATTAACTTAAAGGTCACCCATTGAGAGTCAGAAATATGTTGTTTATTTTTGCTTGGGTTGTTTCTACTTTTAGTAACAGTCGATAATTCATTTTGGTCAATATTCAAGGGAAAATGCAAAAAAGTTGGTGTAAATATGACAATTTTAATATTTAAAAGTAAAAAAGAAAAAAAAAATGTAGAAATAAAAGGACAACGTTTTCTCATAGAACTAAGTCGTAAAATTAAATTGGAATCATTTTTTTTGTAAAACCCCTATATAAAAGACTGTACCGAGGGCACAAATATTGGCATTCTGCCCAGAAATGATAATGGTTCATTTTTTGTCAATATTCAGGGATATATTTCTTTAAAAAGTGACGCTTCTTTTTTTTCAGAATTTTGGGCATTTAAGAATCTCTAAGATATTACCTAAACAATATGTAAAATCCACCTTTGGACTCTCAATGACAGGAAAGTAATATCGTAATGAAATTACCTCAAATTCAAATGATGGAAAAATTCATGATTTTATAAGTTTAAATTTTAACAGTAATTTTAATGAATTTTGTGTAAAATATTTACAAATATAAACAAATAAAATTATTTTTTAATTTTATAAAAGCTATAATTAATTTTTTTCCTGCTTTTCCTTTGAAAAAAAACGTATTTTACTATTTATTTAGACTTTGTTAGAATTATCTCCCCTGTTGCGCTCTGCTGCAGAGAAGGTAGATAATGATTATGTTTACGAAGTCATCTAATCGTTTTAGGCATAAATTAAATGTGATTTGAAGTAAATAGTCCTTTCCTGTGAATTTTATTTGTTACGTATATACTAGTGGCCTATGCATAAAATACTGGTACATAAAAAAATATGAAATCCATCGGGATCGATATACGGTTCCGTAACCACGTGTAAACAGTATGGCATCCTGCGACGTTTTGTAGTTGTACATCCTCAGAAAAAGATTCAGGTGCGTGATTTGTCAACGAGTCTTCAGATTCTGGCACTGATTTTGATGAATATGATTCTGACAGCGAACATTTATTTGGTAGCGAGACGGATGTAATGATGATGGTCCCGTGATGATGATACCGAATCAACAATGTTTGAATTTGAAAAAGAAACAGGTAGTTGGATCTTGGTTTATAAAACTATGTACCTTATAAAAAGGCTTATTGATATGTGAAAGAAAAATAAGTTGGTACATGTACATGTAGCAACAAAAACATCTGTATAAATTCAACAATATTGCAAAATATTCACATCTGCAGAATTATATAGCATAGCCTTTGTGGGGTGATGAAGAGGGAATGAAAAGTGAAATAAGTCCAGGGTTTCCAAAGACTGTTTACTTGGATAGATGGGTCTTCATTGTCCATTAAATCACCATTATTGCCTCGTATGTGGGATGAATCTCATTATACAAAGTATTTTTTTCACATACATGTGTATTTATGAGATGTTATGAAGATGGCTACACTAATGATTTTCGGCTTTATGAAATAGTAGAATTTTCTTTATGGGAGATCACAATTATAAGAAAAAAAAGTTGTTGTCAAATACTTGTGCAGACTGCAGACTTTTCAAATTAAAGGTCACCATGTGTTCCTTGACAGGTTTGTGTTTAAAACAACTAATATTATAAATATAAGTCTGGGAAATTATACTTTGTAAAGAATATTTCATTTCATTCTTATATTTCTCTTGCAATTTCAGATTATTCAAATTTATTTCCCTGGTTAGGGCTGGGCTTTACAATGGGATTTTCAGCTATGGGGCTATAAAGAATTACTACATAGGGTTTCCAATGTAGTTTTGTGAACAGAATCCAGAAATAAGAAGAGGAGAGAAAATACAGCATAAGCATTACCAATTACTTGCCACTGCTGAGAAAACGGTAAAGATATGTTATACTATAGTACATGTATGGGAATTGCCTTGTCTGTATGTCGATTTTGCCACATGCATTTTTCCCTATTCTGTTACTTTACTTAAAGGATATATGAAGCTCTTGTTTTCTTCAAAGATAGCAAGAAGAATTTGCGAAGAATCTTACCAAAGTCATTTGATGACATTTTCTTCAATTGGAAAATATAAATGTAGCATTATCATAAACATGAAATTTATTTTAAAAATCATAGAATATGTCTAGTATGGTTTATTTGAATTTAATTTGAAAACTCTCCTTTTTCACAGACACATGCTTTGAGTACTACTTTTGTGTATTTGGAGACAATCAAGTTCTTCTTTAAACCATGAGTTGAAATTTCAGTGCTTGTTCAATTTTTCCAGATGTTATTGAAAGAAAAAAAAAGACGGTTTATGATTGAAGAAGCTTGTGTAGTAGCCAAAATTTCAGGGTATTTCATACATGTTAATTTATACGATTTTATTGGTACATGTACTTAAACATTGTTAACATCTTGATATTTAATATGTATCAGGTTTCACTTGCAGGAATACACAATTTTAAGTGTTTGTTATGTTAGATAAGATCAAAGTCCAAGGTCAACAGTGCTTTAGTTTTACCAAATATAACACTATTATGAAGACTAATTTCCTGTATACAGGTATAGCAAATAATTCAGAATATGATTTGGGAAACTGTGATTTTTAGCTCACCTGAGCCGAAGGCTCAAGTGAGCTTTCCGTCCGTCCGTCTGTAAACTTTTCACATTTTCGATTTCTTCTCAAGATCCAATGCGCCAATTTTAACCAAACTTGGTACAAAGCATCCTTGGGTAAAGGGGGGAGTTCAAATTATTAAAATAAAGGGCCAAGTCCCCTTACATGGGGAGAAAATCAAGAAAAGACAAAAATAGGGTGGGTCCACTAAAAAATCTTCTTCTCAAGAACCACTGGGCCAGGAAAGCTGAAACTTTTTTGGAAGCATCCTTGGGTAGCGTAGATATTAAATTGTAAAAATCATAACCCCCGGGGTAGGGCGGGGCCACAATAGGGAATCCAGGTTTTACATAGAAATATATAGAACAAATCTTTAAGAATCTTCTTATCAAGAACCACTGGGCCAGGAAAGTTGAATCTAATATGGAAGCATCCTTGGGTAGTGTAGATATTAAATTGTAAAAATCATGACCCCCTGGGATAGGGCGGGGCCACAATAGGGAATCCAAATTTTACATCGAAATATATAGAACAAATTTTTAGAAATCTTCTTCTCAAGAACCACTGGGCCAGGAAAGCTGAAACTTATGTGGAAGCATCCAGGGGTAGTGTAGATTCTGAAGTTTTAAAATCATAAAAGGGAAGGGGGTAGTGGGACATAAGAGGTATAACAAGAGGGGGGATCGGGTAAATAACTGCATCATCCAAGTTATTCAGGTGAGCGATGTAGCCCATGGGCTTCTTGTTTCTTTTAAATCTTATCTTAGTTTAGAACCATGATTTATACTTAAACAAGTAGATTTTTTTCAAGCATACACAATTTCCAGGTCATTTTGATTTTGGAAGTGAATAAAAAATATCAGGAAGCAGTCAAGCATTGTAATTTTGTTGTTGTTGAATGTACTTATTTAGTGAGTAATATTCAAATTTTAAGCTGCAATGAAATTGAAAATTATAAATGTTTTAATTTGTTGATTTTTAAAACTTGATGTTCATACATTTTGAGTTTGTTGCCATGACAATATGTCTGTCAAGAAAATGGCTATGATATTCCTTTTTGTTCAGTTTGACCCTTGACCTTTGACATTGTGACCTCAAAATCTAAAGGGATCCTCTACTTTTTCAAGAAACCAGTGTTCTAAATTTGATGTCTGTCAAGCAATGAGTCATTTTGAATGATTTAAATCTACATACTTGAATATGGAGAATTATAACCCTTGACCTTTGACCTTGTGAACTCCAAATTAAAAGGGGCCATCTACTTATTAGTAGGTACCAGTGTACTATGTTTATAATCTATCAAGCAAATGTTTTTTTTAAGATAATAGAGAACCTACTTGGTCTACTAATTGATAGACAGGTACTAAGCAGTATGTGAATATCACCCTTTTCAAAGAAGATATAAAAAATACAATTCTGGTAACCCCCCTCCCCCATTAAAAAATAATTATTGATTGAGAACAAAAATGTACTGGTATATTTCCACAGCAAAACTAAAATTTTTGAAAATATTTAAAGCAGCAAAATAACTCCTTGCTGAAGCTCAAGGATGAGAAAATTTGAAAATTCATAAAAAAATGTTCAACTTTAACTAAAAAGTACAGCAAAATATTTGAGAGTCCAAAGACAAATTTTTTATATATTGTTGATATACATGTTGTCTAATAATTGGTATGAGATTAAGTTGATTCAAAGCGTCACTTTCTGAGTTATAGGTTTTTGATTAGTGAATATTTTCACCAGTTTTCAAAAATCTGGAAATATGCCAGATTTGTGACCTTTTTTGCACTTAAACGGGGGCACAGTTTGTGATTATGAAAAATTTTCCGAAACAAGTGTATCTTGTTACTTTCAAAAATATATGAATATTTTATATCATATTCAAGTAAATTGCTGAATTTTTAAATATAAAATCCTATAAAACTCCTGTTTTCACCCTGCGTAAGGACCAAGAATTCTATTTTTAGTAACAGTGTCTATTTAACCCCTTAAGTGAGACCACACTGAAAAAAAAATTGGGGCAAAATATTTCATATTATAGAAGAAATCAACACACAAAACATGAAGTTGATCAGAGAACCTTGCTCCCATAACCTTTTGCATGGTTTTCTCGTAGACATGCTCTTAAATAGATATGACTGTCACAAAAAAAAAAAATACTATTTCAATTTATCAATCTGCTAATAAATGTTTAAACACTTCAGTTGTGATCTTGACAAATTTTCCGTATTTTAAATTTTGATACGGTTGCGGTTTTACTTTTAGTAAACGGTAGCGACTTCCTGACTTCACAAGATGGCTACCGCATGATGGCAATGAATAACACGTTGATGAATTATTTACTTGATGAAGCACAGTTTTTTTACTTTGTCATCAACAAATACGTAATGGAATTTATTTTGTAAGAAAGCTATAGAATAAGTATTTTATTGTTTAAATGGGCATTAATTTTTCTGCGTAAAATAATGAAAAAAAAATATGAAATTGGCACAGATTTGCTTTGAAATTGACATAAATTATATTGATATTGGGGCATTTGTCGTAAACTTGAGCCTTAGAAAGGTCGAATTCGTATATTGGGTGACCCCAGCGTTTCTGAGAAAAAAAGTATCGACCTATTATCCGAAAATTACGGTAATACTTAAAAACACAGATTTGAGCATTTCTTCAGCTAAATCAGCCAATAGGATTATTTTGTTTGAATTCAAGTGGATATGGACTCAACGTAGTCATAAAACTGAATATTTCATTGAAAAAGGCATCGATGATGCATCTTAAATATTCAATTCAAATCAAAATATAAAATATACAGAGCCTGAGTTAAGCATTTGATTCATATTTGGATATTTTTCCAGAAAACACCTTTACAACAACGTAAAAAGAAGGCTTGATGATGAGTGTGATGAGTTCAAACTTTTCCTATCCTCAACTTCCCTTATCTATGTAGCAATATACAATTTTTAAAAAGAAATGTAAGTCGACATAAGCTTTTTGACAGTCTGATTAGAAGTGAATATTTTGTTAATTTTTAATTATTTTAAATATTATATTCTAAGTCTCAGATTATGTCCTTGTGAAGAAGGCAACATCTTGAGAATAAAGAAAAAAATATGTTGGAAAATGATTTGAATTGAATCCTTGTTGATTATAATGATTGCAACCAGTAATATGATTACAGAAACCATTTTCACAGGGACATGTTGTTTGGCAGTCTGATCCAAAGGTTGGAAGTGGGTATGGACTGGAACAATTCATTCCATAGTAACCTTTTTTACATTCTGGTAAAAAGAGGAAAAATTAATGAGTATTCAATAGCTTTTGCTAATTACAATGTAAAGCTGAGAGTAATGAATCTATCTGATCAATATTATCATTATGTTATTATCACGATTATGTTTGAATGACTAATTTGAAATTGAGAGAAGAAAACATTACATGAAGTTATGTTTTTCTACATGTTCATCAATGAATAATCACAATTTCATATAGATATATTTCATTCATACATATCATGTTATTGAAAAGAGACATTGACTCAAGTAAATAAAAACTTGACATCGAATAATATTAATTATTTCCCGTTGTGCCAACACTGCTAAAATTCAAACAGATATAATCTTCTTTCTAAATTATTTTTTCTTTAAAAAACTTACTTATGCAATCTTCTAAGGAGATATTCCACATATATCCCTCACAACAATTATGCGGTTTTCTATAAAATTGTTAATTAATTTAGTATGAAAAAACATTCTACTGTATCTTTACAGTAAAATAGCAATCTATGTATGAGAAAATATTTACCCTTCACAGCGAATGTAGGCATCGGACAGAGAAAAGAAAAAGATCTCGAAAACAATAACATTAACAATTTGTTTCAATCTTTTACAACTAGTCATCATAAACATCTGTCATATTTTCCCTCATTAATTATCATGGTTCCTGTTTTCTCAGTTTTATTTTGTTTTCTAAATAGGGTTATCCGTGTTTGCCGTAATTCAAGGAAGTTTAACTGCGACACTACATGTGCTTATTAATTTATTTCAAATATATATACAGGCCTTTAAATAAAATAACCTTTTCCATATATTGATCACTCTCTTTTTCGTCTTATTATACTGAAAGGAAAAACAAACGCATATTTTACTTTTAAATTAAATTAAAACTATTATTTCGAAATGTTTTCCAGTATTGTTATCAAACATTTTAATTCATCTTTAATCTACAAGTTACCAAAATCTTGTGTGACTTTGACTGACAATTCCTGAGTTATTGAAATTGATATGTCGATAACCCCAAAAATTAGAATAAAAATTCTCATCATCTCCCTTGCACATTGGTAACAGCCTTGATTTTCCTGTGCATTGAGTTCACCAGAGCATTTATCTTTCTCATTTGATTATTATTCAACGCTTCCGACAATAGTCTTAATGGTTGATAGAAGCTGTATTATTCCAAAGCCAACAAATCACCCCGCCAAATGAGTGCGACGAATTTTCATTTTAGGACAGAATTTTCAGAATCCAGCTGGTTTGGTACACGTGAATGTTTGTGAGAAAGTATCTACAAACACTGGCTACATTTTTTCGAGTGGGAACATGCTAAAAACATTACGCACACGACGCGTGCGAGCGCGTGTGAGAGTAAAATCGACGTAAAAGTTGCCAAGCTCGCGGACCAAATTAGAGCAGAGAATTTTTATCAATGTTAGGGTGAAAATATTGGTATGATAGTTTGCTGTATAAATATCGGTGTCAGTGATAACACCTTGACAACAACCGAGGTGACATGATGAAAAGCCCTGTCTTGATGTGACGTTGTTACGCGTCAAAGTCACCGCCATCGTTGGTTGGAAACCTTTTAATTTACTCTCTGACAACTGAAAAACCTTTTTTTGTTGAAAAGTTTAAAACAAACTTGCACATGCACATCTTGTTTCCTTTTTATTAATTTACGCAATTCAATTACTGGAACCAGTGTAACTTCCGTCAGCCATACCATGATTGCACGAAATTTATACTGATTTCAAATGCCGAAAACGATTAGCACCACAAAATGTGATCATAAAATTGTCATCATCAACATGCACGTGTTTTTGGCTTTTTATCATTTCCCCTACGTGACGCCATACATTTCATGGTTGAGTAATTTTGACCAGCAATTTTAGTGCACAGTAATCAAAATACACATTTGACAGATTTTCATAATTTTCGGCCATATAGTTAAATATATTTCGATATTATGCTATTATACGTTTCTTTTTCCTTACAGTATAGTTTTTCCATTGCACGTATTCTTATATTCTAAGTTTTTTCTTCGTTATCACAAAATATAACGACCAAACTGCTCAGTAAAAATCTTTAAATGAAAGATTGTAAAGGAGACATTTAACGCTAATTGAAGGTTACACTAATTAGAGACAAAGAAATTTAGTTTGATGGTACCTTTATCACTATCAGGATTATGTATAACGTATAATCAACAAAAAATAAATATATCAAATAAGATTTTTTAAAAAAAAGCCTTAAAGGCAAGGAAGCAGAGGAATGCATCCCCGAGATGTTTCTTATTGTGAATTAACGTAAGTTATCCCAAGGCATAAATTTACTTTTACAGTTACTGTATTTTAACATGGTTTTAGTGGTTATATTTTTCTCTCAATACATTTCTGTTTGGGTTTGTCGACAATGCAGTTCTTAGCATTGTAAAATAAACTTAATTATTTTAGATCCACTTAAATCTGATAACATAAAGAAAAAAACATTTTCAAGGCTGTATGTTTTTCTTAATCTATCAATTTGCGGACACCGAGTATAGCGCTAGGTCATTATGCCTAGGCATGTTCAAAAACATCTGTTATGTTTATATATGTATCTTTATAATTAGTTTAAAAATTTTAATTTAAAAATACAGGTTTATAGTTCTTGGTATTCGAGCTCTTGGGGATATCGTTACTGCGAATATCAAAGCTAGCACGGGGTGTAGGAGGAAGAGTTATTCACAAATACTATTTTGGTTTTGTATTACTAGGAAACTACAAAAAGTTTTAGATCAAATATATCAGTCCTTGGAATGGATCGTGGTGAAATTCATTTTTAGACAATAAATGAAAACGATAAATCCATTTAGCATACGCAAATAGCATGCTACGCTATGTAGCGAGAAGAAAAAAAAATGTGTAAAAGGATAAATGCTTCAAAATAAATCTTATTTCAACTTCCTTTTTTTTTCTTTTTACCTTTAAAACTGAAGACACTCAATCTACATTTTTCCTGCATTTTTATATAGTCTGCATTATCCAGAAGTTTGCGTTTACCTCCACAGGTAAACGCAAACGTCTGGATGATGCAGATTAAAAATTGCTGTGTCAAAATTATGAAAGGAGGTAAAGTGTGTAAAAAGCATAAAGTGCTGATGAGAGATAAGAAAAAAAAAATCATTGTATATATAAGTTATATTTACATTCATCTCGAAATTCAGGTCAATTTTTCTTTGTCAATCTCTTTTAAATGCAAGGAATAAAGAAATCCAATGTATATACGATTTTGCGATATAGCATTTTTATTTTAAAAATCAATAATACTAATTTGACGATCGCCAAGTCAATTTAAAATGGTTGTCAATTTGGCGACTTATTGAAGAATTTCAGGCACAAATGAAATTGTTGATGTACCATTGCGACTGAATTAGTTGCTAATTACAGACATTAATTTATATGTCGAATCGATATAACACAGTGAACACAAATGTAATGTTATGGATGGCGCCTCCTCGATCTCCTCATTGACATTTTCTTATTACATGTAGCACTTTCTTATTCAAAAAGATAAATAAACAGATCAGCTCATTTTTATTATTTTATTCTTCCTAATATTTTACAGTGCAAAATTTTTCATAGGGAAAAGCTTACTCATGTTCAGGAATTTGTTGTAAAATACACATCAGTTAATTATAAGCTACATAAAGATTTTTTGCTTATATACTGTCACACATATTTATAACCATAGATGATATACTATACTATATACTGTTGATCCCTTAATTTTCGCAAGACCTTATTTTTGTGAGATAGACATTTACTCCTTTTGGTGGAACAGAATTTCTACAAATTTGAGTTTTGGCTCTATTTAATCTTAACTGTGCTTAAGGAATAGTCATATTTGCGGGAATGAAATTTTCGCGAGCACACTGTCTCGTTTAAGATAATCAATGTATAATGAAGGGATTTTGAACAATTTTGAATATTTTTAAACTAGTGAAAAACTCTTTGCTAGATAACGATGAAAGTGAAATAAACCCAATTCACAAGACTCATAACATGTAAGGAGATAGTGTATTTGCACATTTAAAGTTTTGGAGATTTATCCGCCCTTGATGAAAAGAAGAAAATTTTTGATTTCTCAAAATTTATGAAGTAAATAATTCATTTAATTTCATAGTGTAATAAGGAATGAGTTTATGCATATTTTCACCAAGAGATTTGTTTGAATTTCAAATTACTTTTTGCAATATCTTACAAAAACATGTGCTGCCCATAGACTTCAATTTAAAATTCAAAGTTAACGTGATATCAATTGGACAATAATCAAAATTTTGTAAATTCCTTTGGTGTAACATTTTTATTTGATTACATCTTCAAAATCATACCATGATTATATATATTGGACCATTCATGTATTAGGTACAAAATATGCTCATTATACAATTGAATACCTAAAATACGCAAAATAAAGTTCTTGCAAATAAAAAATGATTTACAGGGTACGTTGTATATGTATACAACCGAAGATCTATATTTTTTCCAACTCGACTCATTTCAAAATGATTTTAATTAACAAAATATACTAAAAGCTTTAGGTAATTACTTTCTGTCACTTACATGTGCCACTTATATGTACATGTACATGACTAACATTTCGACCTGTTTACTTCGACGTCGAGACAAAAGAATGCTTAAAAATTGACAAAACAAGGGTAATATTTTCTTCTACCATTTCTTAGTTGTGTTCAACCCTGAAGTTGTTTGCGCTATCACACAATTTCGGATAAGTAGATATAGGTGAATGATGGTGAGTATTACGAGTACTACACCAAGGCCGATCATTGCAGAAATTACTGCTGTTTTCTCATGGTGTATGGCATCTTCTAAAGAATGTTGTTCCTGTTCTTTATATGTGTCTGAAAGAGGTAAAAGTAAAGTTCCAGTATTATGTCTCGATGTGAAATTTGACATAGTTTAAAATAGCTCATTTTAACCCATTACAGAAAATTTACAGTCACACAGGCTAAATATTAAAAACGTGCACATTTTAAACAAAGTCAAGGATGTTGAAATAAATAAGGTGAACGTCAACACTCACACTTTACATTTCATCATACATGAATCTTATTTAGCAAAACGGAATTTATGCTCATATTGAGCAAATATTAAAAGATAGTTGGCAGTACCTAATGAAACTAACTTGTACACATAAAGCATGCGTAAAATTTCTTGTAGTTATTATGAAAAAAGTGGCATTTTATGAAAATGTTATTTTTTGCTATATAATTTACCAGTACTCCTTCCACCAAAGGTGTTTGTATACCCAAAACTGTTTGTTGTTTTGTCTGTATTTTGAGATGTGTAAAAAGCTGTTTTAGTTGAAAACTTGAATTAACCTAAACCAATAGCAAAAACATTCTACAGGAGCTTTCACTGAATCCCGAGTGAAATCCGTAATGTACAATGGGTTCATTAAAATTACATTCAAAGAAACATTCCCTTGAGTACTAAATGAAAAGTAAAATACTAAAAGAATAAAAAAACCAAAGGTTACATAGTACAAAAAAGATGCGTGAATGAATTAGGGAATAACTATCTTCAAATTTTGCATTGCGACAGTTAATGGTAATAAAATGGTAGCAAACTGAGTTTTACCAGCGACGCGTTAGCGGAGCCACTAAAATGGATGTTTGCGACCGTTAAATCAGCATAAATGGTCGCAAATGCCAAATAGTTATTGCCATTCGTATTCAATCTATGCATTCTGTTTGTTACTTACGTCTTATTTTGTTGAATTTTGTGCCGTGAAATGCGTCACGAGCATTGTGTTTTTGCGTCGCTCTATTATGACGTCACATTGAAAACTGTCATTCTCGTTAATGCTCCTTTTACTGTCTCAAACACAGCACACTAGGCAATCAAAACGTGTTTTATAAAAGAATAGCATTAGAATATTATATATTGTTTAACCAGTTTTGGCTTTAATTGATGCAAATCCAACGTTGCAGTAGTCAATCTGTTCCATTTGCATTGTAAAATTTTCCATTGTACAAATTTTTTTCGTATTCTATGACTTACCTCTTATATTCTATAATCTTCTTTTTTTTATTCTACAACTTCCATTTGTATTGTAAAAGAAACTTTTGAATTGTATGATTTTTTTCATTTAAATTATATATTTTTCACCTGCGTTGTGTACAATTCCTTGTTTATTTCTA